>CABHPQ010166691.1:1259-18070 GCA_902168405.1 Peromyscus aztecus
TGTGTGTGTGTGTGTGTGTGTGTGTGTGTGTGTGTGTGTGTGTGTTGTATGTGAGCAAGCAAGTGTACGTGTAATTGAACATGCAAAGGCCTGAGCAGATTGTCCCAGTGACTTTCTCTATCATTCTCTGAGTTACTGTCTCGAAACAGGGTCACTCTCTGAGATGGAAGTTCATGACTGGCTAGGGTGACTGACCACTTAGCTTTCAGTACCTTCTTGTCTTTACTACTTCCCAAACAATGCTCAGGTATAGCTAGATATGCCTAGCTATTTAAGTGGGTGCTGATCACAAGAATTCAGGTCCTTATATTTGCAGAGAAAGTACTTTTTTTTTTTTTTTGGTTTTTTGAGACAGGGTTTCTCTGTGTAGCTTTACACCTTTCCTGGAACTCACTTTGGAGACCAGGCTGGCCCTGAACTCAAAGAGATCCGCCTGCCTCTGCCTCCTGAGTGCTGGGATTAAAGGCGTGCGCCACCACCGCCCAGCAAGAAAGTACTTTTATAAATTCTTTTTTACATAAAGCTAGTTCAAGAAAAAGTTGTCACATGAATGATAAGGTGTTATATTTCATACTATAAAAATAAAGATATCTGAAATGATGCTATATCAGGGTAGAGAAGATGGAGCCAAGTTCTGAAGTACTACTACTTCACATCAGAATGACTGTAGATAACAGTAACAAAATGCACAGGCCCAAAAACTGGAAGAAAAGAATTTTGAAAATGTATACTATAAAGGAATGATAAACATTTGAGGAGATAGAGTTACCTCATTTAATATTATGCAATGTACACTGAACTTAAACATCTTACCTCATTAACATTTATCATGTAACATGTATCGGTTAAGAGGACACATCATCTTATCTTTTTACTGTGGACAGGAAAATCTAATCTGTAGCAGACCCCATGTGGTTGCAGCTATGTATGTCTGCAATCACAGCTACTTGGGAGGCTGGGGACTATGAGTTTAAGAAGACTCTGAGCAAAATTGGGTAGCAAAACCAAAAAACACCTAAGAAACAGAAGAAAATAACAACTAACCGATTTCAAGTTTTACATTGTTGATTCTACATTGGATTAAGTTATCACATATGTTTGTGCATGTGTGTAATTTTCCCTCCCCTTACAGTTTATGAGATGGTTCATTTTTCCAGTTGCTTACTGTGCAATCACTTTACCTGAGTGTGTGATCCCAGCACCCACGAAAGCAGCAGGATGCAGGGGTCTGTATCTGAAGTCCCAACACCAGGAAAGCAGAGACTAAAGTTCCTAAAGTGAGCTTGTCACACAGGCTAGGCAAATAGATAAGTTCCAGGTTCAGTGAGACAATGTGTCAAAAAACAAGATGGAAAATAACTGAGGAAAAACAAAGTAAGCCTCTGGCCTGCACATGTACATACATGCAAACACACATACATGTACTTGAATGCATATATGCATACATATGAACACCAAACATGTACAAAACACATAAGTATTTGTACAGATATATAACCATATGCCATATGGGTTACTAACAGTATTTTATATATATATATATATATATATATATATATATATATATATATATATAGTGACATGTAAAATAAAAGCAAACAATTATATATATACTCTATGCAGGAAGATCTATATCTATACGATATATAACAGATACATAAACTTTCTCCTTGACTCACATACATAATATGTGGCCTAAAATATGATGACAGATTTGCTAATTATTAGAGGTAAATCTGGGTATCTAGAATACAGCAGGAAGTAGACATGATTACTTGCTGCAATAAAATTTACATTTATGTACGTTTTGCATGTGAGATAGAGGGGGAAAATGATAAATTAATAAAACAAATACAACCAAATAAATATCCCATAGAAGAGCTTATAAAGAAGAGGAAAGTCCCATTTTTTGAAAAAATCAGAAGGGAAATGAGTGGAGCCCTCGAACTGGAGCAGGAGCATTGCTCTCCTGTGTTGTCAGTGAACTGATCAGCTATGACCTGGCAGTATGAAGATCAGCAATGTCCACATCACGCAGGATTCTACAGGTCACAGGGTCATTAACTATTCCCATTTTGTCATAAGTATAAAAGGAAGTCAGCTTTATATTTTATGTTGGCAATCATAGTACTGTGACTGTTTGTTTATACCATTTTACAGATGTTCATAGCAAAAATGAGGACAGTGTGACCTATTGATGAAGTCAGGAAATAAGTAACAGGCCATGGGAATTTTAACGGAAAGGTGATAGAACACACTGGTATACAGGATTTAAGGGGAATAATGGAATAGGAAGGGTTAAGTTGGGGGAAGGGCAACTAGGTAGGTAAGGGATTGGGAAGGAATAAATAATACCTATAATCGTGTGCATTTTTTCTCCAAACGGTACATTTTGCATTTCTTTCTGCCCCTCTTGCTCTTTTCAATGGTTACCTGCATCAGTGATTGCTAACAACCATGTACTATAGTCAATACAAGGCTATCTTGAAATCTCCTCCACCAAAGAAATTAGCCTATCATTTCTAAATTTTGTCTCAGGCAAGTTCTTACAATATGAGCAGAAAGCATCCACAGTTTTTGCCAAAAATAACACAAAGATGATCTCTAGCCTGGTTGCTAATTTTGCTCACCTTTGAACCCTCTGGAGCTGGGCCTCTACATTCCACACTGTTCTCAGTACTACTGTCTTACATTACTAGGATATCCCATTAAGCCTTGATTACAGCATTTAATTGCTTTTCTAGTCCGAAGTCTCAAAGTCTTCCACATTCCTTCAAGAAACAACATGGTCAATTTCTTCCTGCTAATATCTTCTGTTCTGGTTCCACTTCCTGCTAATATCTTCTGTTCTGGTCACTTTTCTAATGCTGTGATAAAACCCCACAACCAAGGATACTTATAGAAAAAGGGCTTGTGGTTCCAGAGGCATAAGAGTTCATCACTGTCACAGCAGGGAGCATGGCAACAAACAGGTACATGTGCCATCAGAGCAGCTGTTGAGAACTCACATCTTGATACACAAACAAGAAGCAGACAGAACTATAAATAGCACAAACCTTTTAAAATCTCAGTCAGTTCCCAGTGGATGTACTTCCTCCAGCTAGACAGAACCTCCCAATTCTCCCTTAAACAACCACCTTCAAGGGACTAAGTACTCAAGGTGCCTGAGACTTACTGGGGACATCTCTTGTTCAAGCCACCATCTGATTTCAATTTTTAATCGGCTCTACTGGATTTGTAGCAATGCAATCATTTTTTAATAATATGGCAAAACCATGTATTAGCTCCACCAAAACTTACCTCCATGATTTAAATGTCAAGGGTCCGTATTTTTCCTCAAGAAATAATCTCTGATGCAAGTCATGAAAAGAGTAATAATTGTTTTTCACAAGGGAAACATTTACACCCCATAGTTTGGAGAATCTATGGTGGCACACCTAGCCTGGCAAATTCCTGCTCAAGTGTGTAGTTAGAAACTATTAACAAAGAAGGTAAGGTGTGTGCTTGCAAGAGCTTTCTGAAAGGTCAAGCAGGGAGGCTTGACTGAATGGGTGCAATACATCATGCAATTGTCTGAGTAAGGAAAGAAAGGAAGCTGGCAGGGTTCAGAATTGTGTGTTAGTGGCTTGTGATGTGAATGGATTGCCAAAGAATTCCAAAGCAAGTGAACCAAGAAACCAAGAAATTCTCAGATACCTCAGATAGCAGAATGGGAGAAGCATGAGGTAATCCATCTAGGTTATGAGCTAACTCTTAAACTGGCTTGTGGTTTTGAACTACATTTCTCTTTTGTGATTACTACTTGCAAACAAGGCAAAGGAGCTTGAAGATACATAATACAATTAAATTTCCACGTGGTCTCTGATTCTCATTACATGTTTGAGATAAGATACACAATACACATTCTTCTCTTTCAAGAAAAAATTCAAAAAAGAATTAAGATACTCTGAATTGATAGAAAAGAAATGGGGAGCTTTTTTAAGGATTTCAATACTGTTACAGAAGGCAAGTCTAGCTGCAGATGTTCAAATGTCATCCTCTTATTCTTTCCGTATAAAGAACATACTACTGCAGGCAAGTTACAAGCTCACATTCTACTATGATTAGGTACTCTTGGAAAGCCCTAGATCTATTATGTGATTTAGGATAGGTGCTGATTAAAAGTTTCAATATCAACTTCTGAAAAAGTATTTTTCTTTCCTGCAGTGCTAAGGGTAAAGTAGATAGCTTTCTTCTGATGGTACAGTGAGGTGACAATTGATGTTGATTCCCTCAAAAATAATAATTCTGACACATAGGAACATACAGTTTAGAGAGGAGCTGTGGCAGGATCCTGTGCTGTTGTTCCCTTTATGGGAGGGGGCCAAGTAAGCACAGAGTCAACAACACAGACTCTGGGAGAATGTCAAAACAATAAACTCAGTTTATTCAGGAAGAGGAAAGCCTTATATATGGGGGGGGGGAGGAAAGCATCAGCTGGCATGACATGGCTGCTCTCAGCTGCTGTTGCTAAGGCCATTAGGCAGACCCAGTTTGGCTCTGAGAAAGTATCTTTTTTACTGGTTTGGGCCAGCTGGCCCTCAAGCCTGTTAGGGATGAGTCATCCCACAAGGAGTCATAGGACTTATGGTTTCCTCTTGTATTTAAAAGTCGGCTCTCCTGTGTCCCATTTCTCTGAAGGCTCTACAGATATCATTACATCTTTAAAGTTTTGGAGATGTTCATTGAGCTTACTTGAAGTTAAAGTAGTCCCCCCTTACCAAAAATTTTACTTTTTCTTGTTCCAGTCACCTACAATCAAGCATGGTCTGAAAATTTGAAACAGACAATTTTACAAATAAATGATTCAGAAATTTAAATTGTCTACTGTTCTGAGAGGCACAAGAAAACCACATATTGTCTAGAAGTAGCCATGGGTGACCTAGGTCTTCCCAGCATGCCCATAGTGTGTACACCACCCATATGTTGGTCACTTAGTCATATCATCTTCTGCAGGAGACACTGAATATAGAGAGAGCAAAAACCAAAGATTCTGGCAACTTTTAGAAACTAAGGAATACGAAGAATTGGTAAAGTTTTGGGAAAGGGTGTTTAAACACAGGGATTGTCAGGATACTAATGTTTTAAGGGACATTTTTGGAGGAGAAGAATAAAAGGGAGAGAAGAGAAAATGGGCATACCTTTTAGACTGTAGTGGATGAAAAAGTTACCAGTTGAGAAAGCAGTTGTTCTAAAGACAGCAAATAGTTTCAAGTGATAAAGAGACTGTAACTCTTGTGCTTACTGGTGAAGATTAGAGTGAAAAAGCTGATGTTTTTGACTTCTTCATATAAAGATTAATGATGAAGTTGTTTAGAAGGGAATTTAAATCACTACTGTTCAACAATTCCTTTGAGGTGAATCAATATGAAGAGATATATGAACCCTATATATTAATCCCTATGACCCTGGCTCATCTGAATTTCTGGACATCTAGGCTACTCTTCAATCTAGAGTCACCAATAGATTCAGGGCATTCTGTCCCTTATCAAAATTCACAGTATCCTGGCTCCACTCTGTTCTGGAGCATACAGATCCCTTCCTTCCATGGTTGATACCAACCACTCTCCATTTTTGGAATATTACAGGCCTAGCCAGACTCCAGAATCTTGGGTCAATAAACTTTATTGGAACTGAGACAATTTCAGTGGGTGCCTTCAGCAAGAAGACACTTTGGAGAGTTGCTTGAGAATACCAGAAAGTAGATGAAATATGTGGATGACATATATAAATTAAACTGAGACAATAGATTGTACTTATATAGTTTTAATGTAAATATTTTTACCACATTGAAATATAATTTGTATATAAAATATACTTGGAGAATATCTCAGAGTAGACTATTACTAATTTAATACATATTCAACCCAGGAATTTTTTCATGGTAAAAGTGTGTGTTATATTAATAACAGTAAATTTCTATTCAGTATTTTCTCTGAAGTTAATGGAAGGTGGTTTGAGGGTACTACAGGACAACATGAGTTGTTTGAGGAAGATCAAGGAACACTTCCTCAGGATATGGAACATTAGCTGAAAACTAAAAGATCAATGTTTGTAAATCAATAAGCAATTACGATCAGAATTTTCTGAACCTAAGTGTATAAATGGTAAAGTAAGAAAG
Source organism: Peromyscus aztecus (assembly GCA_902168405.1). NCBI lineage: Eukaryota > Metazoa > Chordata > Mammalia > Rodentia > Cricetidae > Peromyscus > Peromyscus aztecus. The sequence goes on from CABHPQ010166691.1 coordinate 7,420, forward strand.
GTCTGATGGAAATTACTGTGGAAAATGGTTACAAGGAGAAAATAGTGCAGCCAAATAAAGCCACAGAAGCAAGTAATGGACAGTTCATACAACTACAGTTCAACTTCAAAACTGAGGACCTCTTTATAACTTTGATATAAAATTATTGAATAGTCTAAAGGAAAACACTAAGTTGTTACTGCATTTGGTATGTTAGGAAGAATTAACTAGTTTTGGACACAAGTAATTAGAAATTCAACACACACACATACACACACACACACACACACACACACACACACATATATATATATATATATATATATATATATATATATACAGATAGAAGGTAGATAGATAAATGGATATATATATGATAGATAGATAGATAGTTAGATAGATAGATAGATAGATAGATAGATAGATAGATAGATAGACAGATAGAGATATATGATGATCGTGGGTGGGCTATTGTGATGGTATTGTGTTCCCCAAAATATTGTGTACCTTAATAAACTTATCTGCGGTCAGAGACAGAACAGCCACAATATTAAACATGAGGATAGGCAGTGGTAGCATACGCCTTTAATCCTAGCATTCCAGAGACAGAAATCCCTCTGGATCTCTGTGAGTTCAAGGCCACATTGGAAACGGCCAGGCATGGTGACACACGCCTTTAATCCCAGTAAACCAGCCTTTAATCCCAGGGAGTGGGGGTAGAGAGCAGAAAGGTATATAAGGCGTGAAGAAACTCGAGGCATTTGGCCTGGGTAGGCATTTGGCCTGGGTAGGCATTTGGCCTGGGTAGGCATTTGGCCTGGAGAAGCATTTGGGCTGGTTAAGCTTTCAGGCTTCTAGCAGCAGTTCAGCTGAGACCCATTCTGGATGAGGACTCAGAGGCCTCCAGTCTGAGGAAACAAGACCAGCTGAGGATCCAGCGAGGTGAGATAGCTGTGGCTTGTTTTATCTCTCTGACCTCCAGTGTTCACCCCAATACCTGGCTGGGTTTGATTTTATTAATAAGACCTTCTAAGATTCATGCTACAGGCTATACGTTTTAAGTTAAGAGAGATGTAATGATTGCAAGGTCAAGCATCAAGAAGCATTTAGACATCTTTACAGCCAAGAATTTAATTTGAACAAATAGTTGATAGTTGAGGTTATTTATGCAGTGAATGTTGATTAAGGCAGCGACTTATGGTTGGACAAGGTGCTGAGAATAAGTGACATTTGAGTGATGAGTCATAAGGGAAATATCCATGGTTCACTCCCTCAAAACCTCAGGGAGCATCACACAAGATGGTTTGGAAAGAATCAAAGAACCAGATGGTGCGAAGTAGGGCTGTGAAGCACTGTCTTCTGGGCATGACATGGCCAATGTATTCATGAATTCCCAACAGCTGTGGATGCCTGGATAGGGCTGACACTACTTTCAAAGCCATCTACATTCAGTCATGGATAGGGGTGGATTCACCAGAATGTGATGTTCCCTAGGGAGATGATGACAGTTTATGGTTGCTAAGTGGAGTCATTGCTTCCAACTGTAGCCCCTGATGAGCAGCTCTTGCCCCAGGGGAGAGCTCTACAACCAGGCATGCACACTTGGACCGACCTAGCCAATGTAGTTCACAAAACAGAAAAAAAACAAAAAGATGCGAAAATGTGAAGGGAATGTATTTGGAGGAAAGGCAACTAGTGAGGGTGGAAGGCCAGAGGAAAGAAGTGGGATGAGTGTGATCAGAATACATTATGAACATGTTTGAAATTGGTCAAAAATAAATTCGAATGAACATTTCAAAGACATGACTGCGTGAATGAAACGTAATGTTACACACTGAATGTGACTCACACCTTAAAGCAGGTATTATCAATTCTTCTTTTACACAGGGTCATGCAGCGAATAACCTAAATTTTGTGAGTCATGAATGTTTTCATGAAATCATGAAACCCTACAATTGCAATGGGAGATTAGTCAAACTACTAATCGGTAAATATGAGTTCTGTGTTCTGGGAAAAGTTTATTTATACAAACTGATTTTGTCTTTGAAATAGCTATATTTCTTCTGACTTATGGCTTAAATCATTGGAGAAAAGAAAAAAATGATAGAGGGAAGGAAGGAACAAGAAGGAGAGGGGTTGAGGAGATGGAGAAATGAAGGGAAGTGGCTGGGGGAAGGGAAGGAGGGGGAGACTAAGTCCCCAGGCCCACAGAATTTTATTTAATTTATTCAGAAATCTAGTGGATATTAAGCTGGGGCACTGCCCGGAATCTAAATTTTAAAACTCAATAGACAACTCCAATACTTATTTTATTAAAAATAACTAAGACAGGCCTTAGAACAGATCAGACAAATAGAGTGAAGATGAAAGAAAATTAAGGCTTCTACAAAAAGGATACAAAGCATAAGATGCTTCATGAAGGGATATAACAATAATAATAAAATAATAAATAATAATCATAATAGTTTTCTGGACCAAAAAGATGGATCAGCTGGAAAAGGTGCTTGCACAGAAGCCTGATGACTGGTGTTTAGATATGTGGAACCCAAATAAAACCCAAACACTTTGACACACACCTGAAAGTATAGAGCTCCTACAACCAGAGGAGAGGTGAGGGCAGGAAACTTCCTGCAATCTCATGGGCCAACTAGCTTGGAATATGCAGATCCTGCCTTAAAAAGGGTATGAAATGAAGTTCCATACCCAAGATTAGCCTCTGACTACACACTTGTAGAAGTATGTGTGTGCTCTTTCATATAAGAAAACACACACACACACACACACACACACACACACACACACACACACACAAGTTTTGGAGACATGATCTTTTTATGTGGTACTAGTTGACCATGAATTTTAAGCAATCTTCCTGCCTCGGCCTTCCAAACGTGGAGACTGCAGGCATAAACCTCCATGCCCATTAATAATAAAGATTTCATATTTGCTAATAATTTCAGGCTTGCTTTGCATGCATTTATTCATAGCACTCATGAATAAATATTTAGGTAAGTATTATATACTAGTGTCAGAGAAAAACTTTCTGAAGTTGGTTTACTTCCTCTACCATCTGAGATATGGGGATCGAAGTCAGGTCATCAGATTCATGAGGCAAGAACCTTTACCTGTTGAGCCATCTCATATATCTCCTTTTTAGAAAATAAGTGACAAATAAAATGATCAATGAGTTAACTTTCCAATGGTCACAGAATATCTAATGACAGACAGGAAGATCTAACTTAGCATTGACCTTTTTGAAAGCACATTAAGGACTACACGGAAACCTAATTCATTATTTATAGTAAGATTAATGAAAAGAATATTTCTAACAAAAAATAGATTTTAGTTTCAGAGGAGAAGAAAGTGAAGTACACATGTGCAACCACAGGGAAGGTGTGGGAAGTCATGACTATGTACTAAGTAATTCTGACCAGATGATTGCTAGATGAATAGTGTTGAAGTTCACTTATTTGTATAAAATTTATAGGAAACTTGCATACTTGTCATTATAAGAGGGATGAGTTATTAATGACAAATTTCAAAACTAAAAGAACCAAATAGAAAGAAACTTAGGGAAAACAACATGACAGTTAACAATACAGATTTTTGGAAAATGGGATATATCAGACCTTGAACAAAAATAAGAGCCATGGTTTTGATAGACAGAACCATATTTTATTCATAGCTCCAAGAAGAGACGTGGCTGTAGATGTGCATTGGTGTGGTTTATTTGTATAGAAAATATGGCAATTCTATGTAAGATTCCTTTTTCCTACAAAGCACATGTGCAAAGGAAATCACATTCTAGCATGGTGTGTATGTGTGTGTGTGTGTGTGTGTGTGTGTGTGTGTGTATCAGGGAGTGAAAACTGAGTGCTGAGTACAATGTCTAGATGATGAGATAATTTCCACAAATAATTAGGAGGGAGCGAATTGAGGAAATAGTAACATTGCTCAGCATCCCTGAGTATATTTGTGGTAGCTGCTTTGATTTGGTAGATCTTGGGTTTGTTGAACTGGGTTTGGAATAATGAGAGTAGCCTTACCAGACTCAGATAAGGTTGTCATTTTGTCACAAGTGACATGATAAGTCATTTGTGAGCTAGAGTTTTATATAACATTCTATAATCCTTCTGACACAATCTCCTCATTGATTCCAAAACTGCTGAGCTCAAATGTCTACTAGTAATAACCAAACTCTTTTAAAAGTATATGTTTTCACATTACATTTTGCATACTAAGTTTCTACAGTTTTATGAGATAAATCTTAAAATAATTTAATTTTAGTATCTAGAGACAGCAAACTAGTATAGATTTTTTTTTATTTTATAATTTAATTTAATTTTACATATCAGCCATGGATTCCCTTGTCCTCCCCTCTCCTGCCTCCCCCCCTCCCCATTCCCATCTTCTCAAGGGCAAAGACTCCCCTGGGGATTGAGTTCAACCTGGTTGATTCAGTTCAGGCAGGTCCAGTCCCCTCCTCCCAGGCTGAGCTAAGTGTGCCTGCATAAGCCCCAGGTTACAAACAGCCAACTCATTCACTGAGGACAGGTCCCAGTCCCACTGCCTGGATGCCTCCCAAACAGTTCAAGCTAATCAACTGTCTCACTTATCCAGAGGGCCTGATCCAGTTGGGGGCTCCTCAGCTATTGGTTCATAGTTCATGTGTTTCTGCTAGTTTGGCTATTTGTCCCTGTGCTTTTTCCAATCATGGTCTCAACAATTCTCACTCATACAAAACCTCCTCTTTCTCGCCAATTGGACTCCTGGAACTCCACCTGGGGCCTGGCTGGGAATCTCTGCATCCGGTTCCCTCAGTCGTTGGATGAGATTTCTAGCATGACTGTTAGGGTGTTTGGCCATCCTATCATCAGAGTAGGTCAGTTCGGGCTTTCTCTCACCCATTGCCAGCAGTCTATTGTGGAGGTATCTTTGTGGATTTCTGGGGACCTCTCTAACACTTTGTTCTTCCTATTCTCATGTGGTCTTCATTTTTCATGGTCTCTTATTTCTTGTTCTCCCTCTCTGTTCTTGATCCAGCTGGGATCTCCCACTCCCCTAATCTCTCTTTGCCTCAAACCTTGTCCTTCATTATCCCCACTCACGCCCAGGTTGTTCATGTAGATCTCATCCATTTCTCTGTCATTGGGCAATCCCTGTGTCTTTCTTAGGGTCCTGTTTTCTAGGTAGCCTCCCTGGAGTTGTGAGTAGCAGTCTAGTCATCTTTGTTTTATATCTAGTATCCTCCTATGAGTGAGTACATATCATGTTTGTCTTTCTGAGTCTGGGTTACCTCACTCAGGATGATATTTTCTAGATCCAACCATTTGCCTGCAAAACTCATGATGTCATTGTTTCTCTCTGATGAGTAGTATTCCATTGTGTATATGTACCACATTTTATTTATCCATTCTTCAGTTGAAGGGTATCTAGGTTGTTTCCAGGTTCTGGCTATTACAAACAATGCTGATATGAACATAGCTGATCATGTGCCCTTGTGGTATGATTGAGCATTCCTTGGGTATATTCCCAAGAGTGGTATAGCTAGGTCTTGGGGGAGATTGATTCCCAATTTTCTAAGAAAGTGCCATATTAATTTCCAAAGTGGCTGTAGATGCTTGCATTCCCATCAACAGTGGAGGAGAGTTCCCCTAGCTCCACATCCTCTCTAGCATAAGCTGTCTTCAGTGTTTTTGATCTTAGTCATTCTGACAGGTGTAAGGTGGTATCTCAGAGTTGTTTTGATTTGCATTTCCCTGATGATTGGGGATGTTGAGCAATTCCTTAAATGTCTTTCAGCCGTTTGAGCTTCCTCTGTTGAGAATTCTCTGTTTAGTTCTATAGCCCATTTCTTAATTGAACTGTTGGGCAATTTGATGTCTAATTTCTTGAGTTCTTTATATATTCTGGATATCAGTCCTCTGTCAGATGTGGGGTTGGTGAAGACCTTTTCCCATTCTGTAGGCTGTCACTTTGCCTTGTTGACTGTATCCTTTGCTCTACAAAAGCTTTTCAGTTTCAAGAGGTCCCATTGATTGACTGTTTCTCTCAGTGTCTGTGCTAATGGTGTTATATTTAGGAAGTCATCTCCTATGCCAATGCGTTCAAGACTACTTCCTACTTTCTCTTCTAGCAGGTTCAGAGTAACTGGATTTATGTTGAGGTCTTTGATGCACTTGGACTTAAGTTTTGTGCTCGGTGACAGATGTGGATCTATTTGCAGCCTTGTACATGTTGATATACAGTTATGCCAGCACCATTTGTTGAAGATGCTTTCTTTGGAAAGACCTCCCATGCTCATGGATAGGAAGGATTAGCATAGTAAAAATGGCAATCTACCAAGAGCAATCTACAGATTCAATGCAATCCCCATCAAAATACCAACACAATTCTTCACAGACCTGGAAAGAATAATACTTAACTTCATATGGTAAAACAGAAAACCCAGGATAGCCAAAAGAATCCTGCACAATAAAACAACCTCTGGAGGCATCACGATCCCTGACCTCAAGCTCTAGTATAGAGCTACAGTAATAAAAACAGCTTGGTACTGGCATAAAAACCGACATGTGGACCAATGGAATTGAATTGAAGACCCTGACATTAATTCGCACACCTATGAACATATAATTTTTGACAAAGAAGCCAAAACTGTACAATGGAAAAGAAAAAGCATCTTCAACAAATAGTATAGATATTTTTTAACAATTAATTTCCTCAGATTTATTTAAAAATAATACCTTCTTCAAAATAAAATTTTTCTTAACAAAATGTACTCTTCATATGAAATAAAATGAATAGGATGAAAATTCCTAAAATTCTTTCATTGTACTTTGTCTATTAATTCTTTATGAAATAGTATGCATAATTTCTTCAAATCAAATAAAAAGGATATATTTTAGTTATGTCATAATATATGTACAAAACTGAATGACATTTAGGAGGAAATAACTTATTCAATAACTTAATGGGTCTAAGATGGCTTATAAACTTTGAAAAACCCATATATGATTTCCTCTTTGAAAAATTTAAAATAGATTCATAATAAATATGTCACTCCCTGTTTTCTTACCTTTTCAATACAGGTAAACATATTTTGAAATATAATTATCAATAAAAATTAGTTGATATTTTCCTTAATGGTTTTTCTTGTTATAATGTTTTGGTTTTAATCTTTTTTTTTTGCTGAGGTTAGTATGATATCAAATCAGGAAAGCATACATTCTTTGTTGTTCTTTCCTGATTCTTGCAGGAAGTGAAGTTATAAGCATGTAAAATTTGCAGAACACAATTTAACGAGAAGGGAGAGAATTTTATACATAAAATAATGTGTTTTGGTCAACTCCACTCTTACTCCCTTTTGTTGAGTCCCTCTCATCATCACCTCCCAATGTACCCTCTTTCAGGGAAACACTTTATCTTATGTTATATGTATGGGTATTTTTCCTTCATGTATACCTGTGTACCTTGTACATGTCTGGTGCCTACATGGTCCATAAGAGGACATAGATCCCCTGGAAACTGGACTACAGACCTTGTTGGCTCCATGTCGGTTCCAGGAGTCAAACTCGCATATTTGGAAGAGCAGCTAGTGTCATAACTGCTGATCCACCTCTCTAGACCCTCCTGTTCTCTTTTACAGATGATGCAAGTCCAGTTAGCGATGCTGCTCTAGGAATGGAGGTGTGGATGCAGAACCATTCACAGAAACGTAGGAAACATACGTACGGACATATCTGGGCCAAACTTACCCTCATTCCTTCAGAAGCCATCAGTTGTTAATAGTGCCTCAACTAGGAGCAAACCTTGATGAGCCCCTGTAGCTTAAGTTTTCCTGCCTGGCCCACGGTCAGGATAAATCTCTTTCACCTGCCAGTCCCACAGCCGCTCAAACCCAACCAAGTAAACACAGAGGCTTATATTGCTTACAAACTGTATGGCCGTGGCAGGCTTCTTGCTAACTGTTCTTATATCTTATATCAATCCATTTCTATAAATCTATACCTTGCCACATGGCTCGTGGCTTACCGGCATCTTTACATGTTGCTTATCCTGGCGGGTGGCTGGCAGTGACTCCCTCAGCCTTCCTTTTCTTTTAATTCTGTTAGTCCCGCCTATACTTCCTGCCTAGCCACTGGCCAATCAGTGTTTTAGTAGCAACACATTTGCCATACAGAACATCCTACAGCAAGCCCCTCCCAACCCAATGCTACAATTTTGGTTGGCTTGATCTTTTGCAGGTAAAATTCATGCTTTTAAATAGCTGTGAATTCATGTATGACATTGTCAAACAAACTATTTTTATAAATAGAAGAAAGAGCAGAAGAGAAAAGGGAAACAAATGAGATAGGAAAGAAATGGGTGATATAACACAGTAACAATCAATATTCTAGGGTATGCTATAGTGAGTTACTTTCAGAACATAAAAATGTTCTGTTTACTCAGATGTTGGCCAAACTAATGTTTTGGCTTGCTTTCCTTCCTTTCCTCCTCCACACCAATGGATACAAATGTCAGTCTAACTTTCCCAGGCAATCTCCTTCAACTGTGCAATTAAAAGGGAATGACTGAATGAGATTCTTAGAGTAAGGAAAAAAAACCCACTTTTTAGGAAGAAGTGAGGAGATTTTGGTGTATTAGAAGTTAGCAGTGCGCAGGAAGAAAATAGGATATTAAGGGAAGAAAGATCTAGTTGGACAGTGGTGGAGCATTCCTGAGACTATTGGTTTGGAGACGTCTCTGCACTGGTGACAAAGCTAATCATTTTGTGGGATAAAAATTTATTTTTAACCCCCATGGATTTTGTTTAAGTTTTTTTCTGACAAGTGAATGAAAAATATAGTGCTGTTTTATTTATTTATTTATTTATTGGATAACATATGTGCTGAGTGCTCAACACAAAATAAGTGAATATAAACACTTTTGCTGTGTGTATAAATTTTGACATTATGAAGCTTTTACTTTAAACATCTAGTTTTGTAGTCTACACAGAAGATGGAGAGGAACTATCACAACTTTAACTATGATCATTCTATTTATTATTTTAATATTTACCTTTTAATAAATTTAAATGAGAGTCCTGGTTCATCTATATTTGAAGCATCTTACATGTAAGGCAATCTGAATAAATAAATATTATTGCCAAAAGATTTTGTGACTGTTTTAATATCTTATATTTGTTTTCAAAATCCTCTGCTGCATAACTAACATGTGTGTACCTGGAAAAAATCCTAAATACCACATAAGAAAACAGTTTAATGTAAATGAGCCCTATAGGTTAAGAGAACAAATTTGACAGCACCTTCTCTAGTTGTCAAGATTACTCAAGGTACCCAGGGAGAAATTGCTCAACCATAAACACTGTATCAAGTAGGAAGCCTAAATTTTCAGTTAAGATATGCTGTGTGAAAGATGAAGTATGAATATGAGCAGAAGTCTTGACTATCATGATCCTTATATGCATAGTAGAAGATTTGGAATTTTATAGAATTCTGTTGGGTATATTAATATCCCTGACAGGAAAAAATGTGTTTCAGTTTATATTTTACATAGATTTATGAATTAAGTATTTGGAATATATTTGTAAAATTTGATACTTAGAATGGCAATCAGGAAATGATGTAGTTTTGATACCAAGACACAAGAGACTGAGGCAGTAAGATTTCAAGTTCAAGGTTAATATGCTGAATTTAATGAGATTCTTTTTTCAATGTATTATGTGTGTGTGTGTGTGTGTGTGTGTGTGAGAGAGAGAGAGAGAGAGAGAGTATTTATATATGTGTGTCTGTGTGTGTATTTGTATGTTTGTGTCTGTATGTGTGTTGGCAAGATCACTCTGTTGGAAAAGTTCTTGGTGTGAACACATGTGTATCTGAGTTTGTGTCTCTTGCACCTAAATAAAAGCCTGTTTGAGTAGTGCACACCTGTAATCTTAATACTGGGGATGAAGAGATAGGAATATCTCCAGAGCTTGTTACTTAGTCTTGCTGGAATCAATCAGTGAGCTCCGATTTCAGTGAGAGATCTTTTCTCAAAATGTAAGTTGAGGAGTGATTGAGAAAGATATCTAACATCTTAGGTCAGCACACAAATGTTTACATGTACATTCACGGGAATACACACATGAACCTGTATACATATACACACAAACACATAAATAAGAATTTTTAAGAAGACTAGAGGTTTTGCTTAGAGTTAGAATACTTGCTTAGCATGTTAAAGACCCTATAGCTAATCCTGGGTACCAAAGTGGGCAAGAAGAAAATACAGAAATCCATACAGTTAAAAGGATTAAATGGTTGATTGAAGAAGTGTGGTAAACAGGAGTAAGCAAAAAAAGAAAAATATAGAATCTTAGTTTGGATATCTGACAGAGAGTGATGTCAAAAAACAAAGAAAGAAAGAAAGAAAGAAAGAAAGAAAGAAAGAAAGAAAGAAAGAAAGAAAGAAAGAAAGAAAGAAAGGAACATTGCATGTTCATAAATGTTGCATGTCTCAGAGAATATTTTAAAAGGTAAATGTGTGTTCTTTTGACTGCTTATTTTAAGAAAATTTAATTATGGGGAATTGGGGAATATAATGTCTTCACAAGACACACTGTGCTTTTGGACTCCTGGAGTAGTTAATGCCAACACAGAAACTGGGCTGTTTCTTTTTTTTTTTTTTTTTT
>CABHPQ010166692.1:0-16668 GCA_902168405.1 Peromyscus aztecus
GTGGGTAGTAAGGTGATTTTAATACAGGTTTTGCATGATGTCATCCTCGCCCTATGCCACCACTTTCAAAGATGATGGAATCATCTGCTTCCATTTTTCCCCTGATAAAAACCTTATGTCAGAAGTGGGTCTTGAGAACTCGAGCTTCACTTAACCATAAACATAGGAAATGACGAGCAATTCTGATGGACGTTTAAGAAAAGCCAAACTACTATGTGCTGCTTTCATTGGCCTCAATGCAAGTATAGAAGGATTTGCTTGTGCCCTTGGTATCTGATGGGCCACTGTCAAAGACTCTGAAGATGTGTGCATGTGCTGAGGACTCCATCTGTCACTAGTTAACTTGGCTGGTTTTAGGAAAGTGCTAATGAGGCCAAGGTTGTGGGTTTGGCCAGTGAAATTCCTCTGTTCCAGAGCCACAGACTTTACCACTAGCTTTGGCCAACTGTCCCCAGATCTGTGCCCTTAGTCACAAAGACTGGGTGAGAAAGTACAGATGAATCAGTTGTAAAGTATCACTACAGCTGCAAAAACAACTCACAACCCAACTGAGTACGAACCCCCTACACCATGTTCATCTGCGAAGCCTAGCATGAGATTTCATCCAAGTTTGCTCTCACTGGAGGCCATTTCAGTACACTGAGAGAAGGTGGCACCGTGTTCTGCCCTGCCGCCTAGAGGCACTTGGTGTTCTTTATGTATCGGAGACATAGCCAAGCAGTGCGTTAGGAATGGTAATTACAGTTGTTTAGCACAGAGTTTTATTACTTCACAGAAGACATTTGCCACAGGTCACTTGTTTCCTTCTGTCTTAGGCTAGGACTTAGAGATTACATGACTTCAGGGATAACTTCAGCAAATGAATTTTGATCCACCTCTTATGGGTAAACTCCAGAATTCCATCTCTTTAAATTAAGGTTTGGTTCAGTGTCTTCTTCCTACCCCTCCCCATTTTTTTTTTTTTGCATTTTGTCTTCACTTTGACTCTCTAGTAATGTGCTAAATTGAATCACCATCTTCTAGAGCAAGTCAACTCTATCAAAGTGGGAAGAAGTTTCACACAGCCAACTGTGTGTCAGTGAGCTGCTAATACTCCACATACCTATTCATGTTACTTTACTAACAACCTCAACTCCTATGATTCATATAGCACAAGGGGACAGGGTGTGATTTATGCCACACAAATACGCAGATTTGTTTATGTGTGTGTGTGAAATTTAAAAAGTCAAGATATTTATTGACTTCAAAAATTCCCCCAAAATAAGTTTATTCTATGGTTTTAAAAAGTTGAACATACTGGTACATCTTTGTAAATTTCCCTAATAAAATATATATATATATATATATATATATATATATATCAACATCAAATGACAACAAAATATTATTATGTTTATCAATAATTCTAAAGTAAGAAGTAATGAAGTTGCCATTAAGCATTAATTTCCAAAGCTAGGCCTTACTTCTTTGTCATCTTCTAGAGTTTCATTTGTTAAAAAAAAAAAAAAGAAATCCAGCTAAACTGACTGTTTATTATTATGTATGCCCAATTCACAACACGGTTTCTCTACTGCATTTTGTTTAGTTTTGGTGGATAATGTGCTCACAATGTTAACTGAGAGATGAAAACTGGGAGTATAAAGTGAAAAAAAAAGTTTGCAGCTTAATATACAATCCTACTTTAAAATAAGCATAAAATAACACATTTTAAGATTAATTGGTTTTAAACCTATAACAAAAAATCATGGGCTCTTTATAGTATACCGGGATATTTCATCTTCTCTCTTGCATGAGCCAGTTTCATCATTCCCATTTACTACAGCAACTCTTTACAAAGAGTGCACTGGTTGGTTATGCTGACCATGATAAGTGTGTTTCCTTCTATGAGCGGCAGCCCCTGATGCGACATAACCCATGACCTGCATTCTGTAGTGAAGATACACACAGGGGAATGACGGCCTAGGCTGTGCTGTGGACTACGATGGGGAGACCTTGTAAATGATGATGCTCGAGGTGTACATTATTTTTATGTTCAGAAACAAATCCAGGTCCATATGCTGTGAGGTTTCCATTGAACCCTTAAAACAGGCCCCTCTTCTTCCCTGTGTGCCACAGCAGCTCCCAGGGGTCAGAAAACACAGATGGACTGTGCTTTGACTGTGTGATGACTAACAATCAATTTCAGAGAAAATTCGAGGGGGGCGCACATCTAATCAAGTAATTATTTCCTGACTAATAAGGAACTACACTTTACATTAAATATTTTATCAGCAGCTGTTCTCATTAAAAAAAAAAAAGCCCAATAATCAGTTTCTTTGAGCTCTACTTCCTAATGATGAGTTGATTGTAGGTCTAATCAGAAGTAAACTGTGCAGTGGTCAGAGTCCATATCCACAATTTCTGACTCAACTTTCAGAACTGTTTTATTTCCTTGCTCAGGCTATGTCTTTCCATCTTTTCTCTTACTTCATTCATCTTCAAATATAAACTTTTTTTCTTTTTTTTTTTTTTTTTGAGACAGGTTTTCTCTGTGTAGCTTTGTGCTTTTCCTGGAACTCACTCTGTAGCCCAGGCTGGCCTCCAACTCACGGAGATCTGCCTGGCTCTGCCTCCCAAGTGCTGGGATGTTAAAGACTAGACTCACAACCAAAAATAAACTTTTATACAGCCCGGGCTTTAGTGGCCACATTCACAAGCAGTTTGTAGATCTACATGTCCAAATAAGATCTTGCTTTGAGCTTCACAGTGAAATATAGGACTCCGAGATTTACCCATCCTCTTTCACTTCCATAGGCAACTTCAGTCTAAGACTTCCAGAACTGAATTTTTCACTGTACTCCATAAACATGTTTGTATTTCCTTTCTCCGCTCTTCTGGTCCACACTTTTTAAGTGAGTCTTCTATGTAACTAGCAACACTTGGTCAGGATGCCTAGCATCAATCAAGCTGTTTGTTCTTGATTCCTTACCACAGATTTTTCTCCAAATTCAGTCATTTATCAGTAGGGTATATGTCCCCACTTCTTCATCCTTAACATCTAATATTAAGGATTTTTCTTTTAGGAATGAAGAGAAGATTAGATTTATATAGTTATTCCCTCTATCCTGCTTCTCAGTTTTTTCTTTAAAGGTGATTTTATATCGTATTTAATTAAAAATATTTATAAACCATGCATGGATACTTGCTATATCCTCCAACAAGTTTACTATTATTGCTTAGGTCACAGTCACCCTTACGTTCTTGTAGTGAAATGTAAATTATTACCCAAAAGCTTTTTGCAATATTTTCCTCTGACCTCTTGTCCATCTCTTTATACTTCCTTCCATTAAAGAGCTTCACTCCAGCAAGGTTAAAGTCCTCGCGATATTACTCTCACTCTCCCTGTCCCTCTCTTTCTTCCTCTAGCTCTTTCTGTGTCTTCCTACACAGAGAGAAATATAAACTCTTTCCCACACCCTCCTTAATGTGATTAACCGTCTTTGACCTTTAGATCCTTAGGGAAGCTTCTCAAGTCACTTATGCCCCCAACTTTTAATCTAGGAGGTTAATGTCCACTTCTGCAGTTTAAACATGATTGCAATTGTGTTTCCTTTTTTCTAATTCCTCTATTAGACTGTAACCAATGTTAATGTGTTCTATATATTGCAGTGACAAACAGCATGTTTACCATTTAGCACGATTCTAATAACTATTTTCAGGTATAAGATCCTAGGCACCCCCCTGAATTTCCCAGTTGGCCTTGGTAAAGGAGTCTTTTTTTTTCTTCTTTTCTTTTTTAACCAGATCTTTTCTTTTGTTCATCTTCTTTCTAATCATTTGTTATTTATTGCCACAGACACATTTTTCTGAATGTGTCTATGCTGTGAATCTTCTTTATCTTTTCAACAGAAGATACCTAGAAATGTTTGTAGAGGCTACTCCTTGTCAGAATTAGGAGCTGGAGATGGTACCACATTTACTGGATAGAGATCAATAATTCTGCTATCAATGATTCCACAATTCAGAGGATAGCCATGTCTCCAACAACAAAGAATTTTCAATTGTGCTGCATCAAGAGTGGCAAGGTTGAGAAACAGTATAATGGATGAATGTACTTGCCAACCATCAGCCTGTATGTGTGTGATGTACTGTGGAATATAAGGCTGCTAAAAACTGACGGTAGCTGGCCAGCTGCCCATCTGCTCGACTGTAAAACACAGAGCAGCTGCAGTGTCTACAAACTTTGGTTAATTTCATGCAGTCTGGGAGGCAGTGCCACAAATAATCCCAGATCGTGCACAGGCTAGAAAAGCAGATTTCGCACAGGCAGTGGGAAGATAGTTGCTGCTTTAATCTTTGCAACCACCTATCAGGTAGCTTCTCGTAGCAATGTCTTTGATGCAGACATGTCTGGCTAAAAAGGATATATTGAATATGAAATAGTGTCTTTCTGGCGCTGAAGATACCCATTTCTACGATTTCTACTCCAGGGTACAGCTCAGACCCTATACCATATTATACTTAATTGCATCAAGAAAGCCTCAGGACTTACTTACTTTTCAGTCTGTATGATTCAAAACTTACTTCAGAGTTTGGAATCTCAAGGATTTGTTAAAATGATGATCATCAACCCTTATTTCTCCTGAGATGAGTTTTAAGTCAAAAGGAAATGACTTGTAGACAATAATATTAATTTGTATTTTTCTTTGATTTTTACCTTCATTAATATGAATTTAGTAGTAAATTGGGTTCAGATTTACATTCAGTCTCTAGGTATTGCAATTGCCCCAGATGCTTGTGGGAAGGTATATAGATTTGCTACTTTCACTAACAGTGAGGAGGCAGAGGACAGTCTGTTCAACACTGTAGGCAAAAGTATGAGCAACACATTGGGATATTGCAATAATTTATATGCATTTCTTCTGGGAGCAAAGTGGTTATCAAACTCATGATAAAAAAATCATTGGCAAATAAAATTCTTGGGCAAAGAACATTACCTTGCTGAGGACTGAGCTCCATCAGGCTTTTCCAGAGCATCAATTTCATAGCATCTGCTTTTAATTTCTGTATGTTCTGTTTCCCTGGGAACTTAAAATATCTTAAACGCAACAGAAATTGACCCTTTTGTAGTTCATTTTATTTCTAACAACTCTAAGATAGTTTATGGTTTCAACAAGAATTTCAAAGGATTTTTTTGTTGTTGTTGTTGTTTTTGTCTTTTTATCTTTCCTGAATGACAATGAGATTCAATTGTCTTAAAACAGCTTCATTAGTTGGACTCACTATAATAGTCCTAACTTGTTCTAATTGTGGAATTCATTGTGAAATCTATGGTAAATCTGTGAGCAAGAAACCACTGATCTGGAAGGAGGTGGTCATTTGAGCCTCATCTTAGAAGTTAAGTCGAGGAAGAGTCAGTTTTCATTAGGGGTATGGCCCTTGGTACGTTAACCATGCTCCCTTGCAAGGCCACACACCCAAGAGTAAATGAGCAGCACAAACTGGACTCATTAGGTTCAAAAAATTAAATGAGGACACACAGTTGCATGTGTGGGGAAGGAGGGCGGGTCTGGGAGGAGTTGGGGAGGGAGTCAAATATGATCAAAACCATCCTGCTGGAATCTCTCAAAGAATTAATTGGAGAAAACAATGTAAAAAGTCTATCTAACCAATAGTTCAATTCAAGTCTGTCTACAAGAATCCAAGCAAGAAGATAGCCCATGGAAAAGTGCAATGATAATTAACACGCAATGATACCAAATGTCTCGTGTCAGTAAAGGAACCAACATGAGCGTTCATCTGAAGCTCCCATGTTCTCTTTAAATCAGTCAAAAGTTTGCTGTAGCTACACACACTCCCCTCCTCCTCTAGGCAATTTCTCTGACAAATGTTGATTCCCCATAGCACTGGGGCTATCTTTCTCTACCCACCCACCCCATATATCACATGCCTGTCTCCTAATGAGCTTTGATACTATTGATACCCATGGTACATATAATTTTCAAGTACTGGTTATGCCTACCGGAAAGGCCATGTGTTTTCTGTCATCTGTCTTCTCTGTGCATAATAGACAGTTTCCTAGGTATCTTTGATGATACCAAAAGAAGCTTGGGAGTTTTTGTTGGAAGTACCACTTCTTGCTCTTTCATTAAATGTATTTCTCTTCTTGATATAATAAAATATCTCCAGAGACTATTACCTTATTATAGTTATGGCCCTGGTAAGAGAAAGACCAGACTTACTATAGCAAGGAGGGTAAAGCATATGACTTTCATGTTTACAGTCTTCCCTCTAATGAAGCTATCTAGAACCCTGTGGAGGAATATGTAGTGACTCCCAATTAAAAAGCCAAATTCAGCTTTTTAAAAAATTGTATCTAGTCCTAAACTTTAACCCCCAAAACATTTGACTTCATTATGCAAGAATTTATATATGCTCTATGGCTAGTGTTAACTATATAACAAAAAAATCCTTATATATTTTTCTAACCCGAACTCAAAATTTATATATTTTTTGAGTCTATAATTCAAAGTGCATTCAAAATTTAAGATAAAAAATATTCAATTTCCACAAAGCTTTTGTGCTGTTGTCCCATCCCCTAAATGTTCTAAATTAATGATAAAACAGAAGAGGTTGAGAAAAGAAGTAGAAATGAATGGAAGAGACCAATGACAGCAAGCAATAATTTATTTTAGAAATAGAATTAGGGCATTTGTTATACTGTTTCAAAAGTCTTCTAATTATGACATTTTGTTTGATGGTGATGTGGCTAGCATGAGTCCTGGTTCTCTTCAAAATGGAATTGCTAAATATGTCCATAATAATTTAGCTAAACCAAAATACAATTATGTGAAATTGGTATTTTCTTGTAAGTTTTGAAAGTTCACTTTCTATTAAATCTATAAAGATTTAAGTGACTAGCATGGGTTAGGTCCTGCCCTGTGTGCTATAGGTTTAATAATAAATAAAATAGACATGCTTCCACTCATGGGGAACAGTCACCACAGTGCTGTAGAAATCATGTAAGTATTGACTATACATGTAGTTGTGAAGCAAAGACATGAAACAGAAATTGGGAGCTTATTTTGAATAACATAATCAGACAAAACCTACAAAGAAATGGCATTTGGAGTAATATCTAAACAGAAGAACAAAACAGCAGGCAAAGAATGAGGAGAAGGGAGACCACGTTGGAAGAAACAGAACTATGACTGTAAAACATAAATACAAAAGCACACTCAAAACCATTGTAGCAGTAGCAACATGGATGATAGGCTACGAAAGAATATTCATAAGAGAAGGAGAAAACAAATCATTCAGGCCCTGGATCTTGATAAGAAATTTGATTGCTATTCAAATTAATGGGAACTTGAATTGTTTCAAACTAAGTACATCACTTGACTTTTAATTTTAATATGGCACATTGTTTCCTCTGGAGAAGCAAATTTGGGGAATATCATATATAGCTATATAAGCATGAACTTCTGTACATTTGTTTTAAGATGAGAAATGGTCATAGCTTGAGTTAGAATAGGGGTGTGGGAAAGACATAGACAATGCTCCATGTGTTTGCAAATATTTCAGAAATAGATGAAGGAGAACTTGTTGATAGGTTAATGGATTTGATGAAAGCAAACAAATACCATCTCTTTGGCTGGCTTGCTGGAGTAGCTGGCAATGGCATTAACTAACACAAGGACAAATGGGTAATGAAAAATCAGAGTTGTTATATCAGTACATATTGGTACATGATAGCTCTGATATATCCATCAAGTAGACAATTATAAATACATATATGAATCTCAATGAATAATAACAACATAAAACATCAGTAGTTGATTATGTTTAAAGGTGAAATGTGTGGTGATAATAACTAGGAAAACAAAAAATATCTCTTAAAAATAAAATTGAAGAAATACAAAATAAAAAGTTAGCATGGATATAGGAAGAGTAAAATGAATTGCAAATGTTATGAGAAGAAAAAGGTTTTTTCAAAAGAAAAACATGAGTCAATGACGCTGATGGTGACAAGAAAGGATGTTTTTTTTAAGGAATGAAGAGTAGTTGATAACAGAGAAGCCAAGGGAAAGGAAACAGATAGAGGGAGATGTAGCCAGCTGATTTGGATGAATAAAACCAGGAAGTTTGGAGTTGGGAGAAAGGTTCAGTAAGTAAACTGCTTGCTGCCCAAGCATGCAGACCTGAGTTTGGATCCCCAGTATCCAAGTAAAACTGTCATACTGGGCTTGCCATCATAGGTTCGTAATCCCAGAACTGGGGTAGAGATGGGGACATATCTGAGGAGGAGGTAAGCAGAATGCAAGGGCTTGCTGACCAGTTAGTCTAACAATAGTAGTGATCTCCACCCAATTGCTGGTGTGTAGCTCCCCTGCCTCTGGTCAAGAAAGCCCCAGCCCTTCTTCTGTCCATGGAGGACAGCCCGGAAGTGCTATAGCCTTCAATCCCTTTTACACTCTCAGGGGCTAATTGTGTCATTTCTTATGTTTTCCTTCTCATTAGTCTTGCTTGCATATTGAACATATTCACTATATCCCATCATTACCAACATTAATTTCCTGCTAATGAGCTTTTGCCTCACCAGCTGCTGCTTAGGTTCAGTGCTTCTTTTCTGCTGACTGTCCAGTCTAGCAGAAATGGTAATACTTATGTTCAATGAAAAGATCCTGTCTCAAAAAACAAGGTAGGGAAGTGACTGAGGAAAAGGTCCCCATGTCAGTCTCTGGTCTCCACATGTGCTTGCATAGGTGAGCACACCCATACACATAGATGTACACACACACACACACACACACACACACACACACATAACATATACACACACTAATGCACACTCAATAAAAGGAAAACAAAAGGAGGAGTCCCAGCAGTGTGGCAGGAATTCAAGATGTATTAGGAGGAGTCGGAGTCTGAATGGCAAGTGCACAATGTGAGAACTGCAAGTGACTGTTTAATTACCAGAGTGTGCCATGAAACCATGCCAAATGATTGTTGGTAAAGATAGCACATGGAAAATACATTGTAAATTCCAGTGAGAATAATTCAATAGAAAGTAAATCCATGCTGGTGAGGAGGAACATATGAGATGATCCAGTTAATCCTGAGAGGAGTGGAGGGAATTCGGGCCAGAACACTTAAGGAATGGCCTTCCCTGACAAAAGAAAAAAAAAAGGCAGGGTGGGTCTCCCCTTGACCAGGATCAGATGAGCTACATGCCAGCAAATGGGCCGATTTGTGAGAAACAAAAGGGTTCTTTCTTTCTGATTAACTTGGTTCACTTACAATGAATAATTTTTGTATTTTCAATGAAGTAGAGGATAGTGAAGATTCTAAACTGGGGTTTGAATGTGTGCTTGTGTGGTGGGGAAGAGAGAAGAGGTATGAAGAAGGAAGGATGGTGCATCAAATTATTTCTGTCAAAATGAAAACACATTACTAGTGTAGGGGAGCAAACTGAAAGTATGCAACTTTAAATGTGCAATTGGTAACTTAAAAGAAAATCAGTCAATCTGTGTATATAATTTTCCCCATTGTGTTCGCAGGCATAAGGAAGATAGAAGACTTAGTCCTGGGATGGTTCAAAAGATTGGGGCACAGATATCATAGCTTGCTCACAAACAAAAGATTATAACTGCACACCATTAAGTAAACTGAAATAATGAATAATTGAAGTGTGGAGGCAATTATGTTAGAGATATTAATATAGTGGGAAGAACTGTGGCAGTGAGGTAGAAAGCGAAAATAACTATGATCAGACTGAGAAATCCTTGGGTTTGAGATGAGGTGTGGGTGTAGCTACTAATGATGATGTAAATCAACCTGGGTCATGATTTGGATATAAGTATCAGAAGTCATTGTTGTTAGTGACTGTAGTATGTAAGTCAGGTAAAGGAGCATTTGCCCATTACACACGACTGCCTTGGATGCTCAAGATGTTAGGAACATGTCAGGCTTTGACACTGAGAAGAAGGTATGTATCTTCAGTGGAGGAGGGACAGTAAAAGAAAGTCCAGAAAGCAGTAATGTAGGAGAGAACAGTGAAATACAAGATGAACGGTCTAATAAGCAAAATAAGCAGAGAGGAAGGGAAGTAGCTTTAAATCAGTAATGGACAGCAAGGGGTCACATAACACAATACTTAGTCCTATGGGAGGTGGAAAATAAATAGAGCAAGGGGTATCTATTACTGAGGTCCTCTGGGGAAGTAAAGAAAGTAAAAAGCTTGAGACACTGGGAGACTGTGCTGAACACAAATGAAGCATTCCTGAGAACATTGGCAAAGGACCTCTGAAGGAAGGCTGTGCTGGATAACAATGTGAAGTTAAGAAACTTCAAGCCAACTTTTACCCTTCCAGGCTTGGACTTCTTGTGCTGTCTTAGGGCAAATACAGGTGTCAATTTTGATGGTAGCTCTGATATAATAGGTTCTTGGAAATGGAGGGAAATTAAACAAACAAACAAACAAAAAACAGTTTCCAACGTTGTAAGCACCTAGTTATTTCTACTCCTGCAAGACCAGGTATACTAAAAATGTTCACTGTAGAGTAATGCACTGGTGAGTTAAATTCATTAGTCAGAAGCAATTTAAATAATGAAGGCATTTCTCTAAACACAGCAAGTCCCTTCCACCTCTCCTGAATCAGAAAAGACTCTGTAGTTAGTACAGTTTGAACTCTGTGGTTTATATAGTTATCCTTTTTGTTTGTTTGCTCTCGGTTTCCAAATGAAACCATAGCGTGTTTTTCCATCCACTGATGTACTTTAGAAATCTGGCTGTGGACTGTGTTGCATCAGGGAATAGCATCTGAAGGCAAGTGAGTAAACTCATGTGACTCTTCCTCACCAATTACCATGGACAGAAGAATTATTATTACATACTTTATTCTGTGAACTTAGGGAGAACTCAAGTTGCATTCTCAAAAATCATCATCAGTATGTTATATTCCTATTATTCTTCTTTTATTAAATGTCCCTGGTAGGTGATTTAATACACTGGTACCATGGCAGTTATGTAGACTTGGGATTGGGTATCCTTGGAATGGTATCAGCAATGCCCTCTGAGCCTATTGATTCTCTCAGGAAATTTAATTCCCTGAAGCACAGTTGATGGTGCTAGGAAGAATTGCACAGTCAGTAATCTCCTGGGTACATCAAATGCCCTGGTCATCACACGGGCTCACTTTTCACTCTAATGTAGATATCTTTTTACTTATCTGATAATAGATCAGGCATCCTATCTCAATGAACTGGACCTCTTCCCATTTGTGGAATGGAACATTAGTGGAACCCAATTTCACTGGAGGCTGTTTATCCTGGAGGCAGCATAGGGAGAATTAACTTTGAAGAATACTTAGAAAAATTATATCTTTCTGGTCAGAAATCTCCCTTTGCCTATTTGAAGAAGGAGTGGTAGGTTCTCTTAACAGAAATCTACAGCAAAAGAAACCTGTCAATAAAGCATGGGGCTGATGACTTTGTTTTTGATTGACATATGACTTTTGTACATATTCATGGCATAGAGTAATGTAATTCTATATGTGTGTACAGTGTATAATGATAAAATCAGAAAAAAACACGTATTTCTGCCTTCTCAGATATTATCATTTCAGTATGTTGGAAACCACCGAATTCTTCTCTAGTTATGTTGGAACTGCTGTCAACTGGAGTTGCCTTCTTATGTCACATAACACCAGAGTCCCTTCCCCCACAAGTTTATTTGTGTAGCACTATGGTTTGAATAGGAAATGACCCCCAGGGGCTTGGTTCCTATCTGATGACACTGTTTTAGGAAGTTGTGAAATCTTTCAGCTTTGAAGCCTGGTTGAGGGAAGTAGGTCCTTGTAGACAGGCTTTGAGGTTGTAGGTTGGCCTGGTATCCTAGCTGAGCCATTGTCTCTACTTCTGCTTTATTTATTCCAGCTGGCCTGAAAAACTCCCCCTAAGAGTCATAGACTATCTAACAAAAAAGTCCCAGTACCAAGCAATGAAAATCCCTCTTTGTAGCTGTTGATCAGGAAGTCCACAAGACTCTCAAACAATACAGACTACTGCTGTTCCCTTTGGTTGCCTTGCCCTGGGTTGAAGGTTGAGTCCCTGTTGTTGATACCATGCACTTCAGACGTGCACTCCTGAACTTGGAGGATCTGAGCTGGATCTGACCTGAAAGCCTCCTCCCTGAGGACTAACTTTCATAGTACTGCAAGGTAGTATTCAGGCTTGCAAGGGAGAGAAGCAACCAACAGTCCTGCTCATTGTGACAGCCATGAACCACAAAAATGACCAGCATAGCAAAATATTTCTAAGGGGACTCACATTTTGGCACTAGCCAACAGCTATGTAGTTAAACTTAAGACCTATTCTCTAGGATTGAATTCATACTTGGTTCTGGAAATCTAGGCAACTACTAGAGGCTAGTAAGGACATGGATCTTAGAGGAAAACCTACAATTGCCACTTTATTAAATCCTGAGCTGTGTTCTAAATACTCATCCTTATACCCAGAGATAAGGATAATTCTCACCCTTCATCAAATAAACTTCTCTTTGTAACATACAGAGACCATTTCGGAACCCCCAACTGGTCAAAATACAGAGAACATGTGGTCATAGAGTTCCAAGCCCCGGTGTCTACATCTACAGCACAACTCCTGCATCTAAGGTTCTGTGAATATTGTGAAAGCAAGGGTGGGGGGTGGAGAGATTGTAAGAGCCAGAGGCCAGAAAACCTGCTATAGGATTGTATCTCCTATAAATGACAAGAAAGCTTTCAACCATGGCTATCTGAACAACTGAACAAGTAAAATAACAATAGGCATGCTAAAGTAGAAGGGATAGCTCTCAACGTGCCCTACTACTACACAAAGAACTACAAGAAACTAAGTAATGCTGACGACAGGAGAACAGTCTTCCTTCAAGGGATGAGCTCCTTAATTCGCTATCCAATGCCAAGTGGTTGGCCCTGGAATCATATATCATATCATATGTATACAAGTAACACTAAATAGACCAAGCAGGTTTTATTTATATATTTGTGAATATATATGCAGATACAATTTATTCAATATATATTATATTGTAAGCATATATATTATGTTATATTACCTTTTAAAAGGTATTTGTTTTTGTTTTTATTTTATTTTATAATTTAATTTAATTTTATATATCAGTCACGAATACCCCTATCCTCCCTCCTCCTGCCCCCTGCCATCTCCCAGCCCACCCCCCATTCCCATCTCCTTTAAGGCAAGGACTCCCCTGGGGATTCAGCTCAGCCTGGTAGATTCAGTCGAGGCGGGTCCAATCCCCTCCTCCCTAAACCGAGGCTGAGCAAAGTGTCCCTGCATAGGCCCCAGATTCCAAACAGCCA
Organism: Peromyscus aztecus; assembly: GCA_902168405.1. Lineage (NCBI taxonomy): Eukaryota > Metazoa > Chordata > Mammalia > Rodentia > Cricetidae > Peromyscus > Peromyscus aztecus. The sequence continues at coordinate 13,362 of CABHPQ010166692.1, forward strand.
GCTCATGCACTAAGGACAGGTCCAGGTTCCCACTGCCTGGGTGCCTCCAAAACAGTTCAAGCTAATCAACTGTCTCACTTATCCAGAGGGCCTGATCCAGTTGGGGGCTCCTCAGCTATTGGTTCATAGTTCATGTGTTTCCATTCATTTGGCTATTTGTCCCTGTGCTTTTTTTAGTCATGGTCTCAATATCTTTTGCTCATATAATCCCTCCTCTTTCTCGCCAATTGGACTCCTGGAGCTCCACCTTGGGCCTGGCCATGGATCTCTGCATCTGCTTCCATCAGTCATTGGATGAGAGTTCAACCATGACAGTTAGGGTGTTTGGCCATCTGATCACCAGAGTAGGTCAGTTCAGGCTTTCTCTTGACCATTGGCAATAGTCTATTGTGGAGGTATCTTTGTGGATTTCTGGGGACCTCTCTAGCACTTTGCTTCTTCCTATTCCCATGGGTCTTCATTTATCATGGTCTCTTATTCCTTGTTCTCCTTCTCTGTTCTTGATCCAGCTGGGATCTCCCGCTCCCCTAAGCTCTCTTTCCCTCGACCTTTGCACTTCATTAACCCCCTTCACGTCCAGTTTGCTCATATAGATCTCATCCATTTCTCTGTCGTTGGGCGATCCCTGTGTCTTTCTTAGGGTCCTCTTTTCTAGGTAACCTCCCTGGAGTTGTGAATAGCAGTCTAGTCATCCTTTGTTTTACATCTAGTATCCACCTATGAGTAAGTACATACCATGTTTGTCTTTCTGAGTCTGGGTTACCTCACTCAGGATGATTTTTTCTAGATCCATCCATTTGCCTGCAAACCTCATGATGTCATTGTCTTTCTCTGCTGAGTAGTACTCCATTGTGCATATGTACCACATTTTATTTATCCATTCTTCAGTAGAAGGGCATCTAGGTTGTTTCCAGGTTCTGGCTATTACAAATAATGCTGCTATGAACATAGCTGAGCAGGTAATACCCTGTATTAGTTGACAGAAGTCACTGGTTATTAAATGAAAAAATTGGTGCCAGGCACAGGTTACCTCCCTTACATGGGTTACCAGGCTTAGGTCAAGAGGCCCCAGAGATGCCCAAAAGTACACAGGATATTGCCATTGTCCCTAGTTACCCACTAAACTTGATGGCAAGACTCTATTGCTGAAGAAACCACATACATACTGGTTTCAGGGCACCAATATGCCAGCCTTAAACTGACAAGGAAACTCTCTATTGCTAACCAGCTTCCGGGGTGTTAGAAGGTACTATGCAGGCTGCTGATGAAGAGATAGCAATGATTGTACTCAGACAGTGACAATACTGACCTGACAGATAAGATTTGCTCACTGAAGCAATAATGGCAAGACAGTTTATGGGGACAACCACCTGCTCTCTTGATTGGATTTGAGGCCCTCACTGCCAAAATGAACTCCTGCCTGGTGTCATAAACATGGTCAAAATCCATGGCTTTTGGAAGTCATGGGCCCTCGGCAATAACTTGTTGGTGTTTTCTAACTGGTCATGTTGTCAAACTGTTTTCTCAAATTTATTTTTATATTTATAGATTGGTTGCAGTTTCAAGCCTTAGACAGAGAGGCGTCTTGTTGCAGTGGCTGATAGTTAACAGGGATGCACTACTGTTCAAAGTGCTGAGATTAAGTGGCTTTGGGTGATGAGCCTTAGATAGGACATCTGGATTAGTCCCATCAGAGCACCAGAAACATCATGAAAAGGGGGTAGAAAGAGTATAAGAGCCAGAGGACAGGGAAGATTTCTGTGAAATCTTCTGTGATTTCTCTGTGAAGCATATGACTGCTGCACACATGAACTTGTAAGAGTTGTAGTTATCTACAGAAGACATGCACACTATTAAGATAGTTAAAAACTGCAGCACAGTAGGAGGGGGAAAGGGGCTCCTCAGACCCCACTTCTAGGCTTGGACCTACTGACTGCTAATGGCTGCTTGGGGAGGGACAGCCACTTTTCTTTAGTGGTATGGGTAATGGTAGTTGCCCTATTCCTTAATGAATGGCCCCATGTATATGGGCAGAACCAAATGGACTCTGGGTAAAAAACTAAGTGATTTTTGCATTGGAGAGATGGCTCAGCAGGTAAGAACACTGGCTGCTCTTCCAGAGGACCCAGGTTCAATTCCCAACACCAACATGTCAGCTCACAACTGTCTGTAACTCCAGTTCCAGAGTATGTGAAGGAAGGATGTGAAGTTGGGAGGAAGATGAGATGGAGAGTCTTGTGGTGAGTTGGAGGTGGGTAGTGAGGAGTACATATGATCAAGTCACTTTGTATAAAGAGTGGTAGTTACACTTATCTGTAGGTTGGCACTGACATGTAGGTACCATTATTGCACCTTTATGCATATATTGTGATGATGGTAATTGTGATTCATGTGTGTTATACCTAAGAAAGACTTTTTGGTTGCTTTCCTTCCTTAGCAACTTCCTTAATATTTTCAGAAACCGTGGAATCTTGACTGAATGAGAAAGGCATCCAGCTTGAAATATCAGAGTTCTAAGTCCTAAGTATGTGGTCTTTAGGGATAAGGGCCCACCTCCAACCCCTGAGAAGCAACTAAGGTCTACTTCAATCATCTATATTGCTTTTATCTTTTTTCTAAATCCTTTCAAAAATATCTTATTTTTAGAAATGTTTTTAACTAAAATAAGATATAATAAGATAAACAAAATCATCACAACAAAGGTGGACAAGGCAACCCAACAGAAGGAAAAGAGTCCCAAGAAAAGACACTAGAACCAGAAACCCACTTCTTTACATACTCATGTTTTGGAAGTCACTTACTTGGACTACCCTGACCAGCCATTTGAAAGAAGGTTTCTCCTGTCTGGTACCAAGGTGTTTGATTTGTTGTTGTTGTTGATGAGGTGTGGTGGGTGGGGGGGGGGGGGATTGTCAGTCCAAGTGGCTTAATTTCTTTTAAGATAGTTTTTTTTTATTATTTGGACACACACACAAACACACATATATCATAAAATCTGTCAGGAACCAAATGCCTATTGTAAAAACAAACAAACAAAGGACAGATTACCACACACCAGTATTAAAACTCAGTGAAGCCCATGGCAGAACTACTAACTCACACAGAAGGAATGATATTCAGTACACTTGTGTAAGAGGTCAGATTCAAAATAGAACATACTAGAAATTTTAATTTATATGAAAACTCGAAGATGCAATCTATGACAACATAAAAGGGAGAAATTCTAGTTGCTCCAGGGATGCAAGTGACACTTGGGGTGAAGAAGCATCACTGAATGTCTTAGGATAATGAGCATGGGCAGCGTATT
>CABHPQ010166692.1:38574-73119 GCA_902168405.1 Peromyscus aztecus
AGAGAGAGAGAGAGAGAGAGAGAGAGAGAGAGAGAGAGAGTTTGTGTTTGGAGGGAGTGTCGGGAAATTAATAAGGTGCTATGAGATAGAGAGGCTTTCCAGGGAGGTGAGATAGATCATTGCTACAAGGTGTAAAAAGATAATAATAGAACACAGGAAGGGTTGTGATGAGGAAAGGAAGGCAAGGTGAAGGAGAGATTACATGAAGGGAAAAACAGTACTAAAGGCTTTTGAAAGAGTCATATGGAAACTTACTACTTTAGAAGCACATATATAATATGTGTGCATACATACACAAATATATATATATATATATATATATATATATATTAAAAGGTTAAAAAGGATTTACCCTATAATGGGACAACAATGCCCCTACTAGATATTAAAGGCTAAGAAATAAAAACCCCAATGCCAGGAAATGGTTACTTCATTTGGAATTGTTAGCCAGTGAGATCCAAAAGATCCCCCAAACAGTACAGGCCACAGCTATTGCTCCTGGCAACCCTCCAGAACTTGATAGTAAGACCCTATTTCTGAAAACACCATGTAGAACCCAGAGAAATCAAACTGGTACTTTCCTGAAAGCTCCGTCATTACTGACCAGCTTTCATAGCGCTGGAAGGTCATGCACACTACTGGAAGAGAAAACTAATCATGCACTTCTGAAAAGGACCCTTCACCTTGGAGGAGGGGTGATCCAGATATCCTACTTGGAGATAAACAGTCCTCAGTCACTTATTCTGTGTATTTTGTATAGCTGAGAGTTTCTGTTACCCAGCATCCTCTGATATAAAAGGTTTCTCTGTTAAGGGCTGGAAGCTGTGCTACACTATGGGTGTAAGGATAAGCATTTAGAAAGCAGTTTGTTGCTATGTCCATGTAACAGCACCATGCATAAGCAGAAAGTTTACTTCTTATCACACATCGATTATTAAATTGACCATACTGAACTTTTTATGTCTCAATATTTAGTAGAACATGCCATTCTTTCCCTGTATGCCATTCTTTTTACCTTGCTATGTGTGTGTGTTTGAGTGTGGAGTGTGGTGTGTGTGTGTGTGTGTGTGTGTGTGTGTGTGTGAGAGAGAGAGAGAGAGAGAGAGAGAGAGAGAGAGAGAGAGAGAGACAGAGACAGAGACAGAGACAGAGACAGAGAGACAGAGACAGAGAGAGAACTTATAAGGTATTTTCCTTAAGGCATATATACTATAAAGCAATGGTTCTCAACCTATGGTTCTGACCCCTTTGGGTGTGGTGATATATTGTGTACCCTAATAAATTTTGCCTGAAGATCAGAGACCAGAACAAGCTACTAGATTAAACATACATGCCAGGCAGTGGTGGTACACACCTTTAATGCTAGCACTTGGGGAGCAGAGATCCGTCTGGATCTCTGTGAGTTCAAAGCCACCCTGGACTATATGAGATTAACTCAGTCTAGGAGAAAAAAAAAGAGCCCTGCAGTGGTGGCACACACCTTTAATCCCAGTACTGAGAAGCACACACGCCTTTAATCCCAGGAAGTGATGGCTGGGCAGAGAAAGATATATAAGGTGTGAGGAGACAGGAACTAAAGACTTTTTGGCAGAAGCATCCCTTTCAGCTAGAAGCCCTTTTGGCTGGAGCTCTTTCAGGCTGAGAAGCTGGTGAGGTGAGAGGTGGTGGCTGTGGCTTACTCTGCTTCTTTGATTTTTCAGGTTTCACAGCAATATCAGGCTCCAGGTTTTTTATTACAAGACTTTCAGAAATTTGAACAGCATTTGGGGGTTACATATTAGATGTCATGTATATCATGTATTTACATTATGATTCATAACAGAAGCAAAATTACAGTTATGAAGTAGCAACAAAATAAATTGATGGTTGGGGGTCAGCACAACATGAGGAACTGTATTACAGGATCCATCCCTGGTGCATGAGCAGGCTTTTTGGAGCCCACTACCTACGGTGGGACACCTTGCACAGCCTTGAGGCAGGGAGAGGGGCTTGGACCTGCCTCTACTGAATAAACCAGGCTCTGTTGACTCCCCATGGGAGGAGGCCTTACCTTCCTGTAGAAGGGAATGGGGCATGGGTTGCAGGGGGAGGGGGAGGCTGGAGGGGCGGGAAGAGGGAAGAGGAGGATCTGTGATTGGTATATAAAATGAATTAAAAGATTTCTTAATTAAAAAACATGAAAAATAAAAAAATGAAAAAATAAAGGACCGCAACATTAGGAAGCAGAGACTGGAGGAGCCGTGAAAGTCAGAACTCTAGTTTCCCTGTTTCACTAACACTTTGAAAGGAGTTTGAGTTTTTCATGTGGTGGGTATCACGATTCAAGTCAATCTTATCTAGGTATCTCCAGGAGGACAAGGTGGCCCCAGCTGACATCTGGGTTATATATTTAATGTCCAAACATCCAGGGAGGGAGAATCAGTCAAACTAACTTTTCTGGTCTCAAGTAAACAAAATAACCAATTGATGGACTGATTGCTTTCCTTGTTTTGGATTTCCATATACATAGCCATATGTCAGTGATCACACACACACACACACACACACACACACACATACACACACACCTTTTTCTTCTTAAAATTCAGAGCAATGTACATGACTCTTATTTATTGCTCCTGATAACCTAAGTTTAATAGAAAATAGCAAAGTCTCCATCTATCCTCATTTTATAAGTGTTATGAAAAGTTACATTAGAAGGTAAATAATTAAAACTATACGGAATATGAATAAAACCTTCCCCATAATTTTTTGCTTATTTGATTTACTTCTTTCTGTAAGGAGTATGCCATTTTACTACTTATTGTTATTTATACAATGGCCTGTGCTGAGAGAAAATAATTCACATTTCTCAAGTGTTCTGAATGTTTAAAATGGAGAAAAATGTCCACATATTGACTAAAGAAATTTAATATCATCCTACATTTTATATTTTCTATGTTTTAATTTATTTTCTTAGGGAATTAACACTATTTCAACTGAGAAAAATGAATTAGTTTTTAATCCATCCTTTCTACAAATAGCCTAGACATATATTTATTTGTATTTACTTGTATCCTTGAGGCTGTTTTCTCAACTTGACACAAACTGGAGTCATTTGGGAAGAAAGAACCTCAATTAAGAGAATGTCCCCATCAGATTGTCCTGTGTAGCATGAATAATGTGGTGGTGGGGGCAGTCATTTGAGGACCATGCCACCCTAGGCAGGTGGTCCTGAGTTTTATTAAAGATCAAACTAAGCAAGCCACTTAAGCTGATAAGCAGTGTTCTTCCATGGTCTTGGATTCTGTTCCTAGTTCTAGGTTCCTGCCTCCTAATTCCTGCCTTGACTTGCCTCAGTGATGGACTATAATTGGAGAATTGTAAGATGATATAAACCCTTTCCTCCCCAAGTTACCTTTGGTTATGGTATATATCATAACATTACAAAGCCTAACTGATACAATTTACTCCTTAAAAAACAATTCCATACTCATCTTGTGTATGTATGCAGAAGCACAAAGAGAAGATTGAACAGATTTTCTCCATGAACTCAGGGTGCTCAAGTTTCTGTATCATTTAGGGATGTGAGATCCCAATAAAAGATAACCTAAAACATGTATTACCAAAATAATTCAGAAAATCTACTCTTGTAGACATATTTTAGTAATTTTTACATATCTAGTGTTGTATAGCTACAGTGTTGGAATGTGACCTCCAAACAGAAAATGAGTAGTTAGTTTCTAGATTTTACAGGATGAGATGATGAAACTAATTTCAGGAATCTGCGGTTTTCAGTGATGTCTTTTCATTGTTCCATACATTGACCTGTTTTCCAAATATGCTGTCTGATGCTTTGCAATGCCCTTATGGCCAGTCTTCAGTTCCTTATGATCTTCCTGGGATGCTTACTGCTTTCCCGAATTCAGTGTATACTGCTGTGGGATGTTCTGTATGGCAAATGTGTTGCTAATAAAACACTGATTGGCCAGTGGCTAGGCAGGAAGTATAGGCGGGACTAACAGAGAGAATTAAAAGAACAGGAAGGCAGAGGGAGTCTCTGCCAGCCACCACCAGGACAAGCAGCATGTAAAGATGCCGGTAAGTCACGAGCCATGTGGCAAGGTATAGATTTATGGAAATGGATTAATTTAAGCTATAAGAACAGTTAGCAAGAAGCCTGCCATGGCCATACAGTTTGTAAGCAATATAAGTCTGTGTGTTTACTTGGTTGGGTCTGAGCGGCTGTGGAACTGGCAAGTGAGAGAGATTTGTCCTGACTGTGGGCCAGGCAGGAAAACTCTAGCAACAGTATACATTCCCTTTTAGTGCCCTTACCATCTCCCCAGCTTCAGTTACCACCTTTTCAAAATACATACCCGAGCCAAATTTTCCTCTCTAATTGCAAACTCGTGTATATGTTAACTAGTTTCATGGATACCTCAAATTCAGCATTAGTCTACCTGCCTCTAGCAAGCCTTTTCACTGGAAACTGGCTTGTCTTTCTGCATCTTAGGTTAGTGGCAGCAACATCCACTTGACAGTGTATCCCACTCCCCATGTCCAGGCAATCTCTATTTACTTTATTCCTCAACATTTCTCGATTTAGTTTAGTTCTTCCTGTGTTCATTGTTTCTAGACTTTGGTCACCAATTTCTCATCTGAGTAACACAGTCTACATGACAGGTATCTGGGAATTGTACAGCAGTTAAGCTTTGGAGTTTTCTATGGCATGAATGCTCATGTTGGAATTGGTTTTCGTAATATTAAGAGGTGAGGTCTTTAAGGGTTAATGCTCTACAAGGTTGTCACCCATGGACGTGGCATTGGTACTGTTTCACATACATCAAGTGCAGCTTCTTGTCCTTTGCTGCCTTCTCACACACAACCCAGTAATGATGCAGTGAGAAGGCTCTCTCTAGGTACAACGTTTACACTAATCTTCACAGATTTCAATACCATGAGCTAAAACTTTTCTGTTTATTATAAATTACCCATCCTCGGGTACTTTGTTACAAGAACACAGAATAGAGTCACACAGACCCTCTCTCATCATATTTCTCATTGTCATTCTCTTACAAGCTACTCTCCAGGACACAAAATAACTCAACACTTTGAATATTTCATATTGTTCTTCCCATGCAGCCTTCAGACAGGCTGTACTGACTACATTTTTCATTCTGTATGTACATAGAAAATATGCTTCACAAACATATCTGTGTACACAAATTATATGAGATATAATCATCTCTATGATGCAATCATTTATCACCCCTGTGATCACCAGTAAGGATGGATTTATTATTCCTCCAATATGATCCCCAAATATGCTACATTATAAACTGAGAAGTTATTATTTTGTTTAATTACTGCATGTCAGTCTGTTTTGGGTTGCTAAAACAAATTACCATAAGTTTTATAGCTTAAATAGAAATTAAGTTCATTCTTCCAATTCTGGAGGCTGGAAAGTACCGAGATCAAGGTTTCATTCTGGTCAATACTGTGTGTCCTGGTTCAGAGATGACAATTTTTCACAAGATAGAAGAAGAGAGGTCTTAGGTCTGTCTTAGAAATTTGTTTTAAAGTTATTATACTAACTTATGATACTGGAATGAAATGCTTGAAGCAATTAAATCATAAAGGCAAAAGTTTTGTTCAGCTAACAGTTTGAAGGGTTTAAATTTGAAGTTTCATTGTGGGAGAGGATATGACTTGTTTGGGCATCTGGTGGGGACTGGGCATCATGTGTGAACTCACCTAGGGTCAGACACCCTAGCTCAAGCCAACGTTCAGAGAGATACTGAGAGGAAGAGGCAGGAGTTCCACAATCCTGGACTCTCCAGAAAGCTATGCCTGTTAAAGATATAGACTATCTCTTAAGGCTGCCAGTTTGAGGACCTAGTCTTTGTGGATGCGCTATGAAGAGACACTGGTTTAAGGCATAGCATTCAACAATCACATCCATGAGATCCTTTTCTGGTGGTCTAGTCACCACCAAGAAACCTCACCTTGGGGATTAGAATGTCAATACATAGATTTGGGAATCGATGTGAACATTTAGACTGTAGGACCCATTTTTCTGATTTTCCTCTTTAATGTCACCAAGCATGTGTATCTTCCATAACTATCTTCATTGTCTACCACTGTTATAACAAATGCTTCAGAAACACCGAGAGTCAATGGATTAATATACCAGTGCATATGTTTGGAGTTTGGGAAAAGAGGTAAGATAATTGTTAGTATTTTATTGAAATAGTTATAATGAGACAGTTCTTTGATAAAAGCAGTAGCACTGTTCAATTGCAAACAATGCTCACATTTCCTCTCCAAGATCACGGACTAACTGAAATTGCCTGCTCAAGCAGAAAAGCCTCAGGAAAGGACAGGGTTCAATGGTAGGGGCTTTCCTAACTTCACTACACTAGGGTATGACAGTTTAGTTCTAGCCAAACACAGCCAAACAAACCCCCAAGGATATCACTAAAAACATTCAAGTTGCCTGAAAAATGTTCTCCAAAACAATGATTATTAGGACAACAAAATCATGTAAATAGAAATGATTGAAAAAGCCATGACAGGCCAAGCGATCTCCCCTGTGAGAATAGAATGCTGGCCTCAGCACTGGCAATGTGAATTTGAAGAGCAATCAGTGATGGAAATCCCACCTTCTCCCTTGGGATGCTATTGTGCAAAAATGCTTTCCATTGCTTCTGCTTGGATGAAATACTTCTAATTTGTCTTTTCCTCGGAGGACACTACATCACATGTCATATCTTCATCCTTTTAGTTCTTTTTTTTGTGTGTGACAATTTCTATTTTATTTACATAGGCTTGCAAAGTAGTCACTCTGGTTGGCATAGATTTTTACATAAATACAACATTAGTTCAGGATCAGAACAACAGACACCTCCCCTCTATATGCATACACCACAGTTCACACCTCTGTCTAACAGCTTGGGCTGTTGTAATTCTTGTCTGCCTCCCATCATCCTCACAATCCGCCTTTACACCCTGTGGCCCAAGAGCACCAAACAGGGAAATGGGCTGTGGAAGCTGCAACTGTGTCAGCATGGAGCCCACACACCAAGCTTCTCAAATGAGTATGGCTCTCTCCACACAAAGCATCATCATTTCCAAAACGCTCTAATTTTTCACATGGTATGATTTCTTGGGGCTCAAAGCAAAATTATAGTTTTTTTCTTCTAACATCCGCTCTCACTAAAATGGGCTAGGCGGATGGTCTGCAAAGAACCTAAAATGTGGCTTCTATCACAGCTGCTTTTGGTCAATGCCTAGATGTTTTTATGAGCTTGCTGTCTTTGCTTCCTCACAAGTTTGCAACCCCAATTCCTCTTCCCATGTTACAAAAAGACTCCCTTCACTGTTAATGTCTCTGAATGCACAGGGGACATCATGGTTGGAGGTGAGAGTATAGCTAATTCTTTCAGACAGAATTCTAGAAAAAAAATGTTTAGAAAGTCAACTTAACCCTGATGTAGCGGCCTTTTTCTCTAAACGTCCAAAGAACAATGACCTTCAATAAACCTCACTAAATTGACACTGTTCTTTAGGTAAAATGGGTACACACAGATGGGTTTTCTTGTCATATATGCCTTCCAATAATGTCACCAAGCATGTGTATCTTCCATAACTATCTTGAACAGGCTCATTATCATGACTGTAGACAGTATCAGCCATCTAAATACACTACATCTTCAGGAGCTCCTCCTCTTCCTTTTTCTCCATCACCCATTTTCTTTCATTTGTCTGCACACGACTAGCCTTTCTGCAAACTGTCTTCACTAAATGGGACACTGTCCCCAAACATTCATTCCTGGGACCTGGGGAATCCTGTCAAAAGCAACTACGACAGTTTAAAAAAAAAGTCTCTAGTCAACAGCCTTGCGAACACTAAGAGCCTTCCTTTAAACACAACTGAAGTCATCTGTCTGCTGTCCACAGAAGCACAGCACCACATATTTTTACTACTACTACTACTAATAATAATAATAAATAAAACACAGTAAACCAAAGCCTGAAAAAAAAACCCATTAGTACCTTTTGTTTGACAAAACAGAATTTAATGATACACTGCTTAAATAATCTTCCTAGGGCTGGTAAATGTTTGGATTGTATTACAAATTACCATTTTTTATTATTTGAATCATATTGTTCATTGTGATTTCTCTGATGTCATTTCAGTATACCTAATCTTTTCATGACATTAAAAATGTATCCTGTTCAATAGTTAAGGCCATATTGGCCTCTTTTTCTTTCTTTTTTTCTTTTTTTTAAATTTATCTAGACAGGGTTTCTCTGTGTAACCCTGGCTGTCCTGGAACTAGTCTGTAGACCAGGCTGGCCTCAAACTCACAGAGATCTCCCTGCCTCTGCCTCTGTGAGTGCTGGGATTAAAAGCATGTGCCATCACTGCCTGGCCAATATTGGCCTTTTCACTGCAGATTTTCAAAAACAAAATCAAAAACAAAACAAAAACTCATTCACTCTTTTCAACACACTGAATCATTTTCCACTTATTACCTGATAATTTACATGTTGTCACTTAAACATGTTTTAAACAATATTTATGTTATGAAATTGGCTGCTTACATTTCCTAATATGCAAAATTTAAAAAAAAACCATTACTACATAACTACATAATGTCTTGCAGTGCACATTTTAAAAACTCGTAATATTTCATCATAAATCTGGAGAGTTTTCCCTTAATAAAAATCTCTGCCTCAGAGCTATACTCCCATCATTGAGCATCTGCTACAGATCTGCATTATAACTACTATATTTTCAATTCATTATACTTAATGTAAATCTATTATGACATTTTTAAAAAACTGAGCAAATTACTAGCATAAATGCATAAAATTAAAATTGCAGCTTATTTTTTTGTTACATTTCTAATAGAAATGCTACTGAAATGAATAATCAAGGCAGCACTACAACTATTAGTATCTAGAGAATGTTTAAAATACTCATTTTTAGTGGCATCAGCCTTTTTCTGAACAGTATACGTGCATAAATTTTCAGTGGAAACCATTTTCCACCTGTAGATTCAACTCAAATTCTAAATTAAATGTTAATTTGCATGACATCATATATTATGTCTAAAAAGTTTCTATATTTGTTTCATTCAGTACTTTTGAAAATATTTCTACTTCCAAGAGCTTTTCTGCTTTTATAACCAATAGACATTTACAAAGCTTTGACCATTGTGAAACTCTTCTGCAGTATTTTCAACAGGGTGCATTGGCATCTTGGATTTTTGTTTATGATCTTCCAGCCAGTTCCTAATCCATGTGACTCTGTTCTCATCCAAGGCAATTATAATTAATTTGTAAGTAAAAGTTCATGATCCACTGTTTCAAATGCTTCACTGGAGACCAAATCCATGACGTCTGTGCAGGCTCTTCATCCAGTGAGATGAAAAATATAATTAGATGTTGCATAACCTTATCAAACAAGTTTATGGTGATGATCTGCCATGATTTTTTCATTATGGACCAAGCTGTTGAAGACTTGGGATTCCATTGTTTTCTAACTGTTTACAGACTTTCCTTTCTTACTTCACTCCTAGTAATAATGTATTATTAATCATTTGTGAACATTTTACCTGTTGGTAGCACACTTAGGAAGAAGCAAACCCAAAAGAAAGTAGTTTGTAACATCACTTTAGTCTGTCCTTTTATTTTCTTTGTTAATTTTTTGTGGATTTTTTTCATTTGATTGTTTTTTAATTTGAAGATTTTGTACATGAATACTTTACAGCGTTTCATCCCTCCCTCTCCACAGTACAGCTCCTCCCACTTCCCCTCATTCCCTTTCAAAACCTCTTCTTTAAACGTTATTGTATTCCCTTTCTCTCATATACATGCTTATATGAGGGTGAGACTTATGGCGAGTTCTCAGAAATGAAATAAAAAGATTAACAAATATCTTTTTAAAGTGTTCATCATTCTTACCAATCAAGGAAATACAAATTAAGACTACTTTGAGATTTCATCTTACCCAGTCAGAATGGCTGGGATCAAGAAAATAACTGGCACTAAATGCTGGCAAGGATGAAGGGAAAGAGGAACCCTCATTTACTGTTGGGGGGACTGGAAATTGGGGTAGCTATCATAAAATTCAGCGTGGAGAATGATGAAAAAGCTGAGAGTAGTTCTACCGTATAACACAAGTATTCCACTCCTTTACATACACCCAACGGATCTGATACTCCACTACAAAGACATGTTGATTACTACTCTACTCCCAATAGCAAGGAAATGGTAACAACCTGAATGTCTTTCAGCTGATGAATGGATAATGAAAATGTCATACATGGTGGAATTCTATTCAGCGCTAAAGGAAAATGAAACCATGCAACTTACAGGAGAATGGATAAAACTGGAAAACATTATACAGAGTGAGGTAACTCAGATCAGAAAGACAAACACCACATGTTCTTTCGGAATCTTATTTGAGTATATATCTCGGAAATAACTACAGAAGCCAAAAATGTAGAAAAAAAAAACATTAGGATGGGAACAATGAGCTCTATAGATTGAGACAATAAGTCATGGGTGCTATGAATGGGGGACCAGAAAATGAGAAGGGGACTTTACCTGGGGAGGGGGCTGGTACAGAGTACAGAGTAAGAGAGAAGGAGGAGAGAACTAACACTAATGATGTCTACAAGAGCCATAAGGAAATCGATTATTTTAAAGCTTACTTAAAATGTGTGTGTGTGTGTGTGTGTGTGTGTGTGTGTGTGTGTGTGTGTGTTGTAATCAGAAAGTTAAAAGAGTTATTCTGAGAGTTTTGATCTTCTTTTATTTCTCCAAGGTAATATCCTTTTTGTTTTTTGGTTTTTGTTTTTTGGTTTTTTTTTCCGAAACAGCGTTTCTCTGTGTAGCTTTGGTGCCTGTCCTGGTTTTCACTCAGTAGACCAGGCTGGCCTTGAACTCAGAGAGATCTGCCTGGCTCTGCCTCCCAAGTGCTGGGATCAAAGGCATGCACCACCACTGCCCAGCGGTAATATTATTTTCATGAGAATAAATAAGGATTCAAGCATTGTTCAACAATAAACAGTTAAATTTTCAAAGGAAAATGAAAATTAGAAATGTTTGTTACCCAGAGAATTTTTAGCATAAGAGGATGGGTCCCATTTTATCTCAGGTAGAAAAATAGTAATTTTAATAGAAAAGTTCAATAAATAATGAAGATCTATAGATGATTAGGTGATGGGTGCTAAATATTTAAGCTTTTAGAAAAATAAATTAAATAAAAATCCATAAATGTAGCATGAATCTTAAAGAGTCTTATTAATAAAATCAAACCTCAGCCAGGTATTGGGGTGAACACTGGAAGATCAGAGAGACAGAACGAGCCACAGCTAACCTCACCTGGCAAACTTCTCAGCTGGTCTTCCTTCCTCAGACTGGAAGCCTCTATGTCCTCATATCCGAATGGCTCTCAGCTGAACTGCTGCTAGAAGCCTGAATGCTTAACCAGCCCAAATGCTTCTCCAGGCCAAATGCCTACCCAGGCCAAATGCCTCGAGTTTCTTCACACCTTATATACCTTTCTGCTCTCTACCACCACTCCCTGGGATTAAAGGCTGGTTTACTGGGATTAAAGGCGTGTGTCACCACGCCTAGCCGTTTCCAATGTGGCCTTGAACTCACAGAGATCCAGAGGGATTTCTGTCTCTGGAATGCTAGGATTAAAGGCGTATGCTACCACTGCCTATCCTCATGTTTAATATTGTGGCTGTTCTGTCTCTGACCCCAGATAAATTTATTAAGGTACACAATATTTTGGGGAACACAATACCACCACATATAAACTGCTAAAATTATGTAAATAGCTGTAACTTAGACCTACTGTAACTAAAAAATTCACAGCCTTGTGGAGTCCATGATATATCAGTAGACTTTTCATGGCTATTCTTCACAAGAATGCTAGCAATAAGTAGTAATTTCTTGACGTAGATTACCAATGGCTATTTCTGTAGCCAGGTATTGGGGTGAACACTGGAAGATCAGAGAGACAGAATAAGCCAACTCTTCAAAGATGGTCAGAGAAAAGTTGTTCACATAGATACTACTTCTTGAATCCTTTTGACATTTGCAAATATCTTTCTAGAACAGTAGAAATTCAATACAAGGCCCTTTTGTTTTGACCTTCAATTTAGTGAAGGCTGGGAAATTAGGCACACTCTTACTCCAATTATATTTCCCTTGAGTTTGGGCCAATTTAAAAATATTTATGAAAAGTTAGTACTTTTAATAGACGTATTTTATTGTCCCCAAAGACATCCTAAACCATGCTTATAATCCAGTATCTTATTTCTGGACCTGGGTGACTTAAGTCTTAGTCATCACATGCTGCACTGTTTCTTTTTCCCCCACACTGATGCCATTCAAAACCTCCCTGGTATCCTTGTTTTGAACTGCTATGACTTGATGAATCATAGCCAATGAATTGGAAACAAGTTCAATATCATGTCGCTTAAGAATTCATTCGTCCTTCTGGGCTTGAAAAACAAAACAAGCTACATCTGCTCTCATCCGAACCCTGTGAATGTATATTCCAAAAAAATTTCTATTTCAACGAAAACCCCATTCTCCTGAATAACGACGTTGGTGGACAAGTCAGCATGCATAGACCCCATCCTGTAATGGAAGTCCAGTGTAGCAACCTCGGTTGTGTTCAGAACATGACTACAGATAGGTCACACAGTAGCCAGATCCTTTCTGTTCCCAACCATGTGCCTACCCAAAGCCTCTTCTTTTTATTCCAAGGAGACACAGCTTGACATTCTTGTTACTGAATTCCCTCTCTTGGAGCCCTTCACAGTAACTGTATCCCTTTGGAGTGATGTGAACATTTTCTGGAACATGGACAGTCTGATTGCTGAGATTGGTCTTCATTCTTACAGTAGATCCAGTTAAGAGACCTTAAGTTTGTTTTAAGCTGCAAATTCAGCATCCTTGTCTGTAAAACTTGTGCAAATTTCATGTTTTCTCAATTAACCGGATGATTGCTTTTTAAATATATATATGCATACATAATTAATTATTTGAGAATTCAGTACATGCATACAATATATTTTGATTATATTCACACCCACCATTCCACAAACTCCTCCTAGATTCCAGAATACCCCTCCAAATTCTCTTTTCTCGTATAGTTAAATGTTTTAATTTTGTAAAAAAAAAAAAAATGTCCATGAGTACCATATTTCGATAATTTCCATTCTTTTTGTTGTTGTTGTTGTTGTTTTCAAGACAGGGTTTCTCTGTGTAGCTTTGCGCCTTCCCTGGAACTCACTCTGTATCCCAGGCTGGCCTCGAACTCATAGAGATCTGCCTGCCTCTGCCTCCTGAGTGCTGGGATTAAAGGTGTGCACCACCACCGCCCAGTGATAATTTCCATTCTTTTATTGTCCCTCCAATCCCTTTTGTGTTTCTTACCTGCTCTTTAAAGTCCATGCCCTTTTCTTCTTTAATTATTATTGCTACATACTTACATATATGCATACATAAATATATACATACAAGCAGCTGAGTCAATTTAGTGTTGTTCGTGTGTGTGTGTGGGGGGGGTGTTGTGGGTGTGATTGTGTGTATTGTGTGAGGGGTATAAATGTATGTTTAAAATGACCACTTGGAACTGGATAACCTAACCTATCAGGAACCTTGTCTCTAAAGACTCTCTCTCTCTCTCTCAACATCCATTAATTGCCTATAGTGGGGCCTTGTGAGATTTCTTCCACCTACATAGACATGTAAATCAGCGTTGCTGTGCTGACCTTGATTTAGCAGCCATGTTACTGGGATTTCGTGAGTTCAGCTTCCCCGTCATATAGAGAAGACACTATCTCACAACAGACGTCCTGGTCCTTTGTCTCTTGCCATGTCTCTAACTCTCTTTTGCCATGTTCCGTGACTCTTAAGTGTAAAGACTAAGATTCACGACAACCTTGAGCATGGCAAGGCAGCCTCAAGGGTGCAGCAATGATACTTATATCTTGGGGGTAACCAAAAGATATCTAATTGGACTTACGGCCCCCTCAATTGTTGTGATGTGGAGGGAGATTCAGGCCTAATATTGTCAATCCAGCTATGTACCTGTGGCTGGTGAGGTTATGGACCCTATAGAAGACCCTCTTATTGTTACTTTCCTAATAGTATAATCTTAAACTGAATTCCTGAATACTTATCCCTACGTACACAGATAAGTGCAGCTCTCTCCCTTCATAATACTAGCTTCTATTTTGCAGCAGATGGACACTGTTACAAGAAATTCACAGCTTTTCAAGATGCAAAGAACAAGTGACATGGGGGACCTGACCCCCATTAGTGCTGTTGTGTGGAAATGTGTATAGACATTGTCTTTATATTTGAAGAAATTTAGCGCTTTAAAAAACTGATTACATGCTATCAACTGCCAGGCTAGAACTCAACCACTGAAAGGCTTGGTGATTATCATTTCAATAGATATTTGAAAAGGCCTTGAAGCATGGAGATGGGCATCAAAACTGTTTGTGGGGTAGGAGGTGGGCATCAAAGTATAATCAATCAATAATCAATGGGTGAAAGCATAAGCACGGGAAGCTGAGTTATGACCCCAGTGCTCATGGGAAAAGCTGAGTGTGGTCATTGTTCCTGCAATTCCAAGACTGGAGGGACTTAGACAGAAGAATCAGAGACACTTGGTGGCCAGTGTGTCTAGCTGAAAAATGCTGAGCTCAAGTTCTACTGAGAGACTGACCCTTAAAAAACATAGATAGACAGTCATAGAGGAAGACACCTGTTATCTTCTATGCAACTGCCTCCAAGAAACACATGTACAACACACACACACACACACACATTATAATAAAAAAAGGTGATCTATTTATTTGATTATTTAATCTAATGGGTAATTTCTATAGAATTTCATGAACTTAGAATGAAAAATAGTAATCGATCTCTGTAAATTTAAATGCAAGCTACCTGAAAAATAATGCTGGAATGGCACAGAATAGACTTTAAATCATGTTTATCTTTTATTTTTTGAGATTATATTTTGATTACATCATTTATCCCCTTCCCTACCTTCCTCCTTCAAAGCTTCCTATATATCACTCCTTTCTCTTTTTTAAACTCATGGACTCTTTTTCCATTGATTGTTGGTATGCATACCTATGTATATGTAATACACACACACACACACACACACACACACACACACACACACACACGTATATCCCCAAATATAACATGTCGGTCAGTATAATGTTTCTCATATGTATGTTTTCAGGGCTGATCATTTGGTACTGGATAAAAATTGGTGTGTTCATGTTTTTGATAGAAAAATTAGTTGTAGCAGAGGTTCTGGCAATGTAGCTAAAAGTAGAGGGCTGCTCTGACAAAGTGTCTGTCCAGCACAGAATAAAATGGAGTGGTGGAGGCATCCGGGCTTGTCCTCCTGGTTACTCCAGAGATGCTGGAAGCCAAAGACGTGAAACTCATTCTCAGCCCCTTTCAGCTCCAGGCTCACAGGGCTTACTTTTGACCCTTACTCAAAATAAGAACTTGTTATTTACAACACTTTTTACTTGTGTTATTTATAACACATTCACTTCAACTTGCCTTCAATACTGAGATGAAAAGCATGCAAAATAGTATCCTACATCTCCAGTTTGCAAGATTATTTTTAACATTGAATAAATACTCCTATTTTCAAAAACCCTCTTTATTGTTCTGATGAGCACATTGAATGATAATTTCCCATCAAAGATAGTGAGAACTCTAAGTTGTAGTCACATGAATGATAATACCATATTAGTTACATGATAACACAATTAAAATAATTCATAATAAGAATCAATCAGGCAGGAGGAATAGAAGTTGGGACAGGTTCGATGGCCCATATCTAACTCATTTATCTCAGTTTCACGGGAAACTAGATGAACTCATTTAATTTATTATCCCAGGAAGAATAAAACTAAATATATTTCACTTTGGAAGAAGAAAATACATTTGCATTTTAATAGGAAATATAGATTCATGGGAAGTCACTGAGTTAAGATATAAGCCTGTTTAAAAATTACTGGACAAGCCGGGCGGTGGTGGCGCACGCCTTTAATCCCAGCACTCGGGAGGCAGAGGCAGGCGGATCTCTGTGAGTTCGAGGCCAGCCTGGGCTACCAAGTGAGCTCCAGGAAAGGCGCAAAGCTACACAGAGAAACCCTGTCTCGCAAAACCAAAAAAAAAAAAAAATAAATAAATTACTGGACAAAAATCTGTTTTTCATATATAATCTCCAAAAACTAATATTAAAGTTCCACAGTCTTTTCCTTCTTCTTGAAAGCAGTTTATCATTTTGACAAAAATATTTACTCTTACAAAAAAAAGTAAGGGAGAAGTCGCTAGTACTTCAGTAAGAGACTTGAGAGAGACAGTAACTCGTTTGTTCTTTGCAGGTATCTAGAACAATGCTTAACAGACAGAAATCCTTGGTAAGTATTTGAGGAGTGAATATGACCTTGTATTACATACAAGCAGATACAAGTAAATATTAGACAAGTGCTCATGTGCCAAGCATTCTACAAGGACACTGTACACCGACAGTAGAGGAGAGTCATACAATGGAGATTACCCTACTTGACACATGCACTGAGGTCTGGTGGGCATGTCTAAAGTGTCTAATGTCCACACGGTGGGGGGGGGGGACAGGTAGAGCAGGCTGGAAGTTATCGGTAAAGGTGACATTGTTTTCCACAAGAAGAGTTTCTCCTTTCTTAAAGAATCCTCTGCTGTGCTCCTTCCTCCTTCCAAAGGATTGGTTCAAGCCCGTTTGTAAACCTAGGGTGTTTTTCTTACCCAAAGTGATGAATTATGGTCTATAACTGTATCTGCAAAACATCATCACAGAAACACCACAGATTAGTGTTTGAAAGAACAACCAAAGGCTGCCATCTAGCTAAGTTTCCATTGCAAAGCCCTGAACATAATGGAATGTGAACTGGGTATTCAGGTAAGAGGGTTCCTCATGGAGAAGTTCAACGAAAACAGGCTTTGAATCTTACAGGTATCATTTGTTTGACAATTATTTGGCTCTAAAGTTTATTCAACTTTTAGATTTTCAAGTGTTTTAGTTCATTTTTCTGATGCTATAACAAGATGTCTAAGATTAGATAATTTATAAAGAAAACAAGTTTAGTTCACAGTTATGTGATCTGGAGGGTCTAGGAAAGCACATGGCCAGCATCTGGTAAGGTCTTCAGAGGATGCTCACCTTGATAACTAAGATTTTCTCTCTGTAGTCCGTTCATTCCAATGGACTGCATAACCCAATCACCTACAACAAAAGCCCCATCTGCAAACTCCACTGAACACAGGAATTTGGTTAACATTGCATTATATTTTCAACAAATGAAATCTGAGAGACTTTGGTATTGTTGTCCTCATTGTTCAGAGGGTAAATTTAAATTCAAAGAAAGGTTAAAAAATTTTTAACATTCTTATATACCTCTGTGTGTGTGTGTGTGTGTGTGTGTGTATAATTTTGGTTAATTATTAAATAATGAGTAGAGACATTACTCTTAAAAGCTTGAATGGCATATTAAAATGGACATTGGATATAAGCAAAATGAGAGAATAGAAATATTTGAGGGTGTCATTTTACTCAGGAATCAATCTCATTGTATTATGCTGTTCTTCCATCCACATCTTCATTGGCATCTTCTTTGTCAATCCTTAATGTTCTTGAAAAAGTGCAAAGAGAGACTATAGATAGAATAGTTGAAATAATAAGGATAAAGATATTTATTATCATTTGTGTCCTATTACAACAGAATATTTTGTAAGCCACTAAAATGTTTCTTAAGCCAACAACAGTAGGAAAAACAAGCTTTCCTCAAGAGCAACTGTCAAAGTTTGTGCAAAAATTGTTATTGATGTTTATTCAACTTCATTCAATGTCTGGGTCTGGCATTTAGACATTTGCATAACTGCAAAGTAGGAACAAGATTCCAACCTTGTGATAAATTGTTCTGCTGTGGCAATGTCTTATTCTTCACTCTGTTTTTATGTCTTACTTCTTAGTATAGATATGTATATAGATAATACCCTAATTACCATCACTTTCAAATCTATTTTAATATAATCTGATCCTCTTAGTCCTATAGAAAGAATTAACAGTAGGAGGTAAAATATATTTAGATAGTCAAGAGGTTGTAGCAAATTTCAGTAAGTACTAGCTAGTCTAAATATGTAAGTGATAGGATTTTGATGGTCAATTTGAGCTGTGAATGGAGTATCAAAGTTTATAGTGAATCTCAATTAGCCATCATTCTTTTGCAGAAATCTAAATGTTATATGAAATGGTAAGGTGAAACCTTAATAAATATTGTGAGTAATCTATTATAGATTTTTATGACAAAAGACTATCCCTTTTATTTATAGTATTAAACATCATTTTTTTTCTCCTTAGTGTCAGCACTGAAATGCTAGCTATAAGTTCTCTAATTACCTCAAAGATTCAAATAGGAGAGAACCTTGCAGAATAAAACCAAATCCAGTCCAAAAAAGAAGAAAGTCTTCCCAAAAGAGAGAAAAATGAAAACAGATGCGGTGTCATCCCCCATTATGTTAGCTCATGCATGCTTCTTGCTAAAGAACAGACATTCAATCTGCTTCGAATTATTTGTCACTTGGCTTCTTTATATTTCCATGCCCTATTTTGCATTTTGTTCACTACTCATTGTGTTACACAATCTACGTTCTGGAAAAAAAAAGTTAATATATGTTCTTACCATGGATTGAACTATGTGTAGCCAAGTTTAGAACTTTGTACAACCTTGGTGTTTCAATTCTGTAACCAAACTTGGTCACTTTAGAATTTGAGTTCACTTGCTCTTGGCCAATGCATAGGATTTTAAATGGCTTATAAAATATTCAAAAAGCTTCTTGCACATCAAATAGCTCTTAAGACAGAACATTTTGATGAGTTTAGTGTAAATGAATCAGAACCATATGGATTAAATTTACCTTAAAATACTCCTGGGTTTTAGAATTAAGAGAAACTGTGCTTGGCAAAACACATTTTGGGTTTTGCCTAACCCAGAACATTGGAAAAGTAGTTCAAGATGTTTGACGAACCCAAAACATGGCTGGGTTCACCCATCCCTAATCCTCTGTGGTAATATTAAAGGACAGGCGGGGGCAGATTTTAGGTGCATAAATCTAGTTCAGGTTTGATCATGGCCATCTCAAACTATTGGAGAACTTGCAAACGACTTACCTCATCTAAATCAAATTTGTGTTATGGGTTTTTGTATAATCTCTGTGTGAATGTGTGTTTTATATGAAGAGTACAGTCCTGTGTAATTATAGCAACTTTGATGAGCCCACTCCCTATACACAGACATTATCTACCTAGAGCATATTATAAATGTTGCCACTCTCTGCTTAAATTAACTTAGAAGATTGTCAACTACTAAAATAAAAAAAATGCTAAAGAAGGCTCAGAATTTCATAATGAAGTATACACAATGATTAAAAAAAATACCAGCATGATTCCTGTTCTTTACACAAGAAGTGAATAGCGTTCCTGAGTAATTTTATCATGAGCAATGTAATTATCTGAGTATAGCAGTATACATAAATACAAAAACAAGGGCCTACTCTTTGATAACTTAGGGAATTGCCATTGATGCTTAAATAATTTCCAGTTAAATTTATGACTGATTTCTTCCTTGTAAATAAAAAATCTGAAGAAGAAATTACATGTGTATAGTCATATGCATTATATATTTATTTTATATATATTATATAATATATAATTATAATGTATTATAAATATTATATATATGGGTGTTTTCTTTTTCTGGAAAAACAATCAAGAAATGACACAGATCACTGATTTATTTAATATATATTGCCGTGACTTGCAGGTTCTAAGAATTGCAAATTGTAACATTAAATATTCATGGTAAAATAGTTAGCTAATAACCTTCATTGGGATAGGATAGTAGAGAAAAACTCTAAAGCATAACCTACATAAAATTATTTTTTAATTTTTTAGTACTAGATATATATTTAAGTTTAAATTAATGAATATGAATATTCATTTACTATGTCAAGTTTTGGGATTAGAATGTGCCTTCAACAAGAAAAATTATGATATAAAATAATAATACCCCAAGTCCTTTGATATAAATTAGTAATGTAAGATAATTTTATATACTTTGATACAGTGCTTAGTTATTTTTAATTTTGCACTATCAAATCATGTATTATTTTGCTTAAATAGTACATTGTAGAGAAGTAATGCTGGTTTCAAAATAAAGTAATTGATTCATGAAATTGTTGATATAAGCACCGTTTAAGTTTCACTGGGAGTGAGAGTGTTTATTCTGATGCCAATGAGTGACCATGACCTTAGAACATGATTCAGGTTGCTGAAAATAACATGTTTCAACATGGAAGTCATTTCATGAACACTTCATATTTACAAAACAAAAGAAAGTCATAATTCAGGGCACAACTACACGCATTGGCGGAGACAGCAGGTAGATGGATTACAGTAAAGCAAGGAAACCTCTGATAGAAATTTTAGAAGTTATCTGATTACATTCTTGGTTTTTGGGTTGGAGAAAATCAGCATTAATACACTCCATGTATTTTACCTGATGGTGGAAGAGATGGTAAGTCAAGAACAGAGGTGGACAATAAAATATTATTAAGGAGCCTAGAGATAGCCCAAGACAGTTTAGCATATACAATGCTCCAATACTCCACAATCTCAAAACTAATCAACTAGCCTTGTAAGATCTTCAAATAGGTAATTTTTTTCCTAGGAAATATACTGTGCTGAATGAGAAATTTTGCATCAAAAAGGATGTAAATGAATTTCCTTTTCTTTTCTTAAATTTTATTTTTGAGACAATGATGAACTACTAGCCTGATCTCACTAGGAACTGGAGAGCCCCCTACCTCTTGCTTCCAATTGTCTCATCAAGCCAGATTCCGAGAATGTCTGTATCTTTAACAACAAAAGTAAATACAATAACTTACAATAATTATATTATTCCAGAACTTAACTTCCTGAAACCGTAACAACAAAAATACTTGTCAACATTTTAAAAGAATGTCATTCATCTCCTGAATGTGGATGAGCTTTTTAATTCTAGCCCGTCATTCACAGCCCTCTAGTTTCTTATTTTCATTACAGCTCACTGAATTATGTCACAAGTATTTCCTGAGCACCTACTACTTCAAAACACAATTAAATATGAGAGAGTGTAAAAAACATGCTCACCATATATACAGTTAATTAAAATGTGCAAAATTTTATGTGTTACTATTAAAAGTAGAAAGTGATAGAAAAAATCTCTGCTTTGTCCAAAAAGAAGCCCCAAGAACTAGTGAGCTGGGCAAAGTATCAACAGGAATATAAACACTAACACCCTGATATTAAGGATTAACACAGGAAACAGCTTTGTTTTTTTAATGTGCCTTTAAACGATACTGTAACAATGGAAGCCAAAGAGAATTTGTTGATTGAAGTCTACTTTATTTTGTCCAAAGAAACAAGACACTTTTTAACACACTTTTTCTTCAGTCTTGGGAACTAAATTCATGACCTTGCCTCCTTTAGGCAAGCTCTGTGCCCTGAGTTATACCTTCATCCCCGTACAACATACCTTTAACTATCTTGAATTTAGTGTGGATTTCATTATACTTTGGAAATGACTGCACAACATCTATGCATAAGGCATGACAGACTATGCAGAAATTATGTGATACAACTATGTGTAGAACACATTAACTTACCAAACAGAACAGCCCTGTGACAGTGGTTATCTTGGAAGTTAATTTCAAATGATTCTACAAAACATTTTTCCAGTTTGTTTTTTTTTTCTTTTTTTTATAATTTTTTATTTAAAAAAAAAAAACCTTTTCTTTCCTTTTACATACCAACCCCTGTTCTCCCTCCCTTCTTTTCTCCTGCCCCCCATCCCACTCCCATCCCCTCCTCAGGGGTAAGGCCTCCCTTGGGTAGTCAACACAGACTGGCATACCAAGTTGGGGCCAGTCCTACCCCCAACCCCCCACATCAAGGCTGAGTAAGGCAGTTGTTTAGAAAACCAGACAATATAGACTTTATGACCAAGGTTAAAATGTTCAGCCTACAAAGAGATATATGAGAGAGATAAAGTATTAATTATCTAGATGTGTTTCAAGACCCACCAGCTAGCAAATTACCAGGAAAATAGGTTAACCAAGGAGCCTAAAGATAGCCCAAGACAGTTTAGCTGTGGATACACAATGGTTATATATTATAGGTGAGCGTACTGCTTGTTAACCTAAAATAGAACCAAGTGGTTCTCTCATATAGAAATCATGGGACTATGGAGGAGTCATTTTTAGTATCATTGGGCTTTCCAAATGATTCTTAAACACTTCAGTCTTACAAATTCCCTGTTCTTAATTTTTTGAGAAACATTTCAAAATGTGCCAGGGTGGGTTTTGGGTTGTACTTTGTGGGTATATGTCTAGAACTTCTTAGGGTGTGAAAGGGCATCTTAGGGTAAGTGCTTGTGTGGAGGTAGTGCAGAGGCTTCCCATGTGGGTATTTCATGTCAGTATTATTTCCTAACCATGTATTTTTAAGTACTATAAATATATCATTGAATTTATATGTACAGATGAAATATCGTGTTTTGACCCTCTTGTTTTGTGTGTGTGACCATTTCACAAAACAAACATGTAATATCCTGGCTGCTCAGCTGTCTAGACACCTAACCTCCGATAGCAGCTTCCTGTTATAAAACTAAGGAAGAAGTAAAATACCTAAGATAGGAAATGTCTCCTAAAATTATTGCCAGATGGATCCAATACAATTAAATACTTAGAATTTTTCTATTAATTTTTTCTAATTCTCTAGCTTTAGTTTTACAGTTTGGATTATATTTAAGTTATGAATATAATATAAATATTTTCATTGCCATAGGTGTTACTTAATTGTGTCAGATAAATTAGGCATAACTGAGGTAACTTATTAATTTCAATCTGATTCTAATTTTTTTTATAGATCCAGGAACAAAAAAAGAACCAAAAACCATTTGAGGAAGAAAATAGAAAAGGTAACCAGGTGGGGTAGCATGCACCTGCTCTTCCAGCTTTTGGGAGGCTGAGGTCGGAGAACCATGATTTTGAGACAAGCCTACACTGTAGTAAGACTCTGTTGGGATGTAGAGAAAGAGGGCAAAAAAGAGAGGTGACAGAATACCATAGAAAGCAATGTAAAATCCCAACAAATATGCAGAAGTACAAAGAGAAATGAGGAGTATAATACTAGTGATGGAAAATAATGAACTTGGAGG
Source organism: Peromyscus aztecus (assembly GCA_902168405.1). Lineage (NCBI taxonomy): Eukaryota > Metazoa > Chordata > Mammalia > Rodentia > Cricetidae > Peromyscus > Peromyscus aztecus. The sequence goes on from CABHPQ010166692.1 coordinate 61,932, forward strand.
GTCTGTTAGGAAGGTGATGTCTCTCCTATGTGTCCCATCTGCTTGCACTAATAACCTACCCACCTGTCTTTTCCACTATGATAGTATAATCTTCAGGATTAATATTCTTCCCATCTTTATTTTCCATGCAAACCTTCTTACATCCTTATAATGGATACCTTTCCTAGAGTCTGAAAGAATGAAATGTTTCTGCTTCCCAAACTAACATGCATCTTTTATTTTCCCATATGTTTACCATTAAGTTTACTTCTGAAAAATCTCAAATGATAGAACTGTATCACTATAATTTAGCTGACTATTGTTAATTTGAAAAATACACCTCTCTACTTCATTCCAGCATAGAGCTTGACCAAATTTTGAAATCTAAAGTTTGAAGGAGTAATTGTATGAAGTGGGGAACTACAAATATGTGTATGCACTAAGGAAAGAAGTTCTCATACACAAAAATGTCATCAGTACATGGACAAAATGCCAACCGTTGACTCTGGTTCAGACATCATCTTAATACCTTGGTCTCATTGACACATTATACACTAACTACAATAAGCAGGCAGACATTCAAGGTCCCAGGTTGGTGTCTATACGTTAGTGATCTTTTTGTCATGACTGTGCACACCTCGTAACAATGCTGCTAGCTCTAGAGTGAGACAGACATGAACAACATAACCATATATTTTAAAATATTATAATCTCCCTTTCAAGGGCTTAGTATTGGCATTGGATTGTCAAACCAAGGAAGTAGAAGAGTTGTGCAATGAGAATTTTATGACACTGAAGAAAGAAAGCGGAGACAATAGAAGATGGAAAGACCTTGCATGTTTCTGGGTTGATAGGATTAATAGTGTAAAAAACGACCATCCTACCAGAAGCAATCTACAAATTCAACACAATTTCCATCAAATTCCCAATGAAATTATTAATAAAAATGGAAAAAGGGCTCAAAATTCATATGGAAACACAAAAGCTTGAGAATACCTAAAACAAACTTGAACAATAAAAACACTACTGAAGCTATCAGCATCCCTGACTTTAAATCACACTACGAAGCCACAGGAATGAACATGGTGGTACTCTCATGAAAGCTGACACCTTGGTCAGTGGACCAGGCTTAAGGTTCCAGATACAAGTCCATACTCCTATACCCAACTGATTTTGACGAAGAACCAAAAGCACACTGGAGAGGAGACAGTATCTTCAATAAATGGACAAGCTGGATGGCTTCATGTAGAATGAAACTAAATATTTCTCCCTGCACACACTCAATTCTTCTCAAAATTTGGGACAGGCAACAAGACATGGCAGCTCATGCTCTTAGTTCCAACACTTGGGAGGCTGAAATAGAAGAACTGGTATGTGTTTGAGAACAGCCTGGACCAAGAGTGATAAAATGAAAGAGACAAAGTCTCTCACAAGAGGACCTAGTTACTTTCATTTTAAATGATTCTAGATCCATCCAAGTTGATAACCAAGATTACACACCACACTTGATAATATATATTATATAGTTAAATTGGAGTTGCTCTGCATGAAGGAATAATACTCCTCCATGAAGGTTTTCAAAACAAAAAGTCCAGTTTCAGATATGGAATACTGCCTTTCAAATTGTTGGATTAAGATGTCCCCAAATCCCCAACAATTCAGCCTATTGCCAGTTCTTTTGGCTACCCATTAGAACTTGGTGGTAATAACTTATGTTATTGATGCCACACTTGGGTCGTAGAATATGAAGAAATCAAGCTAGCGTTAAGTTGGAGGTTTCCTCCCTGCTGGATGTTTTGCATACTGCTTTGCAGGCTTCTGGGAGAAGAAAAGCCATCAATAATCCTCCTATCCAGCTATGAGCTCTGCTAGCTGCAAAAATGACCATCCCAGTAAGATATACTCTTTATTATCTTGATTAATATTATTAATATCATGAATGATATGAGACTAAATGAAAGCTTTCTAATTATCCTTAAGGCTGCTTTACAAGAGGAAGCTCATGCTTGGCAGTGTAAGCCTAGTCGAGTACCTATAGATAGGGAGGTCATAAATCCTACTACTGTTATTTAGCTAAAGGAACATAGTATCAAAATATCAAGTAGCCTTATAAATATTCCCACTTATACCATAGGCTAGTGTAATAACTTTCATCAGAGAAAATGAATTATGATTAATACAGAGATTACAATTGGTTGAAATGCAGAATATAAGTGAATATGGCATGCTCAGTCCTTAGCATGATACCTGTATCACACCCCCTTGTCACCAAGACTCTAGGAACATTGAAGAAGAAGGGACAGAAAACCGTAAGAGCCAGAGGTCAGAGATTATTACAGAAAAAGAATATCTCTGGTACGTGAATTGCCTGTTACACTCATGAACACACAATACCGTAGCTGTCAACACAACAACCACAACAAGAGCAATCCACTTAACAGTCCAGCACAGGAAAGGAGGGCCTCATGAGGCCCACACATATCTCATGAGCTCTTTGCAGTTTTTGACCGCTGAGGAAAGAGACATGGTTTCCTTTCGTAGTGTGGCCTTTTGGGAGGTTGTCCATGTTCCAGTAGACAGAACAAACAAGTGTACTTAGGGGCAGTACTAACTGGATTGAGTAGGTCATAGAAGAAGGAGGGGGAAGAAGAGGAAATAGATATGAATTTGGTAGTGAGGTGAAGGGGTCCTGAAAGAATTGGCAATCTACACACATTGTATTTGTATATGAAATTATCAAGCAATAAATATGTTTTAGAAAAATAAGAGCATGAGAATGTAAATAAATAATAATAGGTCAAAACAGGACTGAATCTCAAAAGTGACATTTTTTATGTTCTTTCCCATGTAGAACATCACCATCCACATGGCATTTGGGGAAAGAAAAATCTTTATTTCTTAGAACAGCAATTGGTGTAGAGTGGAAAGGCAAAAAGGGGTTGGCATTAATTATGAAATATGATACAAACATTTTAAGGGATGTGGGTTGTCTTAACAATAGAGGTCCATATTGAGTGAAATATTCTTGAAATGCTGTGGGTTTCTTCTATGTGTAAAGTACACATATTATTAACATATTAGGATTATAATTTTTATTTCAGATGAAGATTTTTGAATTAAGAAATCGTATGAAGGACTTTTCGAACCCCACTTTTTACTCTAACTGTAGTGTGTGCACAGCTGTAAACAACAACATGCACCGTATCTCACAGAGAGGATTTGCAATAATTGCTAAGTAAGGTGACTAAAGCCTGGAGATGCTAAGATATTTGCCCTGTGTTGCTAGATGTTGGAAGGAGACTAAAAAGAATGCTCTTCAACAGCTTCCCAAGTTCAAACCGGTGGAGTTAAACATGAAATCCAATGGAATTCCACAGACTTGCCCTACAAGCTTTTAAAAGATAATCATCTCTAAACAAATAAATAACATTTGGGAATATAAAAATATGCCAAAGCTCTACATTCCCAAACAAAATATCCTTTGGCCTCATTCCTGTTTCATATTAGTGTCATCGAATATATGAACATTTTAACAGTACTTAGCAAAGGGTGATTAGGGACTATGTAAGTGAGCCTGTAGGAGAATTTACTACAATCTCTCTTCAAACAAAATAGAGTATGTTGGGCCTGGAGGGAACGCTAAAGGACTATTGAACTAGCATAACAGAAACAATATGTACCCACATTAGCATAAAGGACTTTGGATAAAATATGGCATAATTTCAGGCTGGTTTCAGTTGCTCAATGGAACCTCCAGTATTCATCCCTCACTTGGCACTGAAACTTGCTTTATGTGCCTTTGTTTTCCTTGATAAATGATATCACAGGTTGCAGGTATTCTTTTGTCCAACAGACAACATTGGTGATTCTAAAATTTTGTCATAACGCAATTTGAAGAGATCCCTTGGAAATTTTGAGAATTTTCTTTTTATTTCTGGAAGCAAATTTTTCACATTGGTAGCTTTTCTGGTAAACCTAAAACTAGACTGGAAGCTAGTTTTAATGGAGTAGGAGTTTTTCCCCGGGAAAAGTGTTACTTCAACTCCAGATAATGCAATCAGAAAGGGAGATGAGAAAAGATAGATTCTACAGCTATTAAGTCTTTTGTTGCAGGATCCATAATAGCAATAATATAATTCATAAATTACTAAAAAGAACGTTGTGTGGAATTATCTAATCACAAGATAATTGAGGAGAACAATATGACTTTCCAATAGAGACCTAATGTCCTGCCATACCATGCATGGACTGCTAGGTGATATTCTAGCACTAGCACTAGTTTTGAAATTGTTGACCTTATTTTCTATACATTCTTAACTTCAAGGTAACAATCTTCCGAATTATTCTGCTAAACTTCCCAAATTTTTCTGCAGAAACAGTGTTAAGGCATGGAATGTAATGGATAGGTGTAAAATGTTAAATGTCTACATTTAATGTTATATTTAAAAAGGTAGAACAAATCACTGAGCCTGGCAAAAATGGCAGTGTTGATCAAAGTTCTTCCCTCTGTAATTATTTTTTTTTCAAAAAGAACTTCTAATATTTATTTCATTATTTTTCAGATAGAAAAAATGTTAGTGATATTATATTTTTTAATTTGCAAGAGTGCTTCAAAAGGCATCATCAAACAGCTAATCATCTTGACTTTGATTAAATTTTTACTTTTTTCTTTTAGCAAAACCTATGCTTTTGGCATCTTATGCTTCGTGAGTGTAACTTTAAGTAAGATCACCTTGATACCTACGATTAAATTTAGTATTCCATATGCCAAGACTAACCCAAGTTAAAATGACTTTCTGGCATTAGACTTTATATTGCTTTGTAATATTCAGGAGTGTGACCTCCCCATTATTACTCTCAGTCTTTCAGAGTGGAGTCAAACATGTACAATGGAGCAAAGCAAGTCTCTGAGGTGTGAAATCTGAACAGTTACTTTACCTCCTAACTAAAAGAAGAACGGGAAGTTAATGGGAAGCTTGCATAAGACTGGGACCATTGGGGCTGGAAAGATGGGTTGACAGTTAAGAGCACTTACTGCTCTTCCAGAGGACCTCAGCTCAGTTTCCAGCACCTGTTTTGTGTAGCTCACAATTACTTGTAATTTCTACTCAGAGGGGTCCAAAGCCCTCTTCTGGCCTCTGCAAGCACCTGTATGCATTTACCATCACAGTCAAATACACACATAAATTGAAAAATAATCTTTAAAAAGATTGAATCTATTAACTTTCTGTCATGAAACAGATCAGAATCTCATGAGTCTATGCCCCCCCCCAAAGGGTTTATAGATACATAGCAGTTGTCGGGTGAGAGAAATACCTTTTTCTTCAGGGTTATAGCCATTCAAAAGCTGGGCTCCTGTAATTAACCCTATGCCCATGTTCTGGTAAGTAATCCTAATTAAATTCATTATTGTCATAAAACTAGACTTCAGTGAAAGAATTTCCTCAGTTTGTCATTGGTACCCTGCCTGAAGTGAATAGGTAGGTAGATATTGTTTGCCCTAGGCAGACAAACAGCAACATCATACAAGTAGTTGGCTTTGTGGGTGCTTTGTCACCTGGTAAAAGCATATTTTCTGGGAAACACCAAAGTTAATAGGATTTATAATTAAGTTTCACACAATATGCTAGCCAAGGAAGAACCAACAAAATTATATGACAGAAAGGTGTTTATATATCAAAGGTAATCTGAAAGTCTCTGTCCATTCCATTCACCCAGGGTATGTATGTATTAACTTGATATACCTTAAATGACTCAAGAATTCACTTAAACTTTAGAGTAATTTTATGAACGCAGTGCATCTTCAGCTAATGTCACAGAGCAATAAAAGGAATAATTGTCATCATCAAAATGCCTCGGCACACTTTCGGCGCTAAGGCAGCGTTCACTGATCGCTGCCTCGTTTGCTGTGTTTGTGATATTCTATTGACAAACAATTATTGTCAGCCCTTGTCACAGGTTATCCTCATCAAACTGCAGCCATCTGGAGGGGAATTGATATTTTAACAAGATTTCTCTAAAAACCAGGAAAGCAGCTTAATTAAAGTCAAAACTCCCCTTGAGAATATAATATTTATGTTCCTTATTTGTTGCATTCTGTAAAATGGTCCAGTTTCTAGGGATAAAATTTCTTGCCAAAAACACTCCCTTATTTTTCGGAAATGATTCCTTGTGTTTAAATGAAGTTAGAATACTTTTCAAAAGAGTCATCCCCTCAATGAGGAATTCTGAAATCCTGCACTGCAAACCACAGCCAGTGATTGTCCATGTAACAAAAGGGCAAATGCATGGACCTGAGGCCAAATAAGTCATATTTGCTGTTTATACATCATAATGACAGACTGCTAAGCTTCTAATCCTGCTAACATTTCTTAAAGGAGAAAGCCAAGTTTGCCACACCAGTATGTATTCAGATAGCCATCTCTACTAAGTAAACTTACTCGAATCAAATAGTACCTGAGTTATTAAAATTCAAATTATCTTCTTAATTCTTTAAAATTAAAGATTGCTCTAGGTTCTGAAGTTTCAAGGGTGGGTACATCACAGAAATTGTAGAGTGCTCTCCAGTGACACCTTCAATTTTCTTTTCTTTCTGTCCACCCCATACTACTACTTCCAAACTGGCATTATCTCTGTCCTGAACTGGTGCTGGATTATTATTAAGGTTCTCTCCATATTCCCTTACATTGCTCCTTACACAGTACAAAATTTAACTATGTCAAGTTGTTGGCATCTCTTCCAGTTTGTACTTTTGATGATGATTTTTTTTTAATTTACAGTTTAAAAACGACCTTTAGCATAGATGGCACGATTTGGCACAACCAGCTACCGCTGTCTCTCTCCATTTTTGCTTGTCTAATCCTATTTTTGGTGTCTGCATGGCAGGCACAGAGGCCTGATTTTGTTGGTTTTTGACTTTTGTCTTTTTATTTATTTATTTATTTATTTATTTATTTATTTATTTATTTATTTATATGTTTGTTTGTTTACTTATTTATATAGACATTATCCTCTTAAAGAGCAAGGGTGGCTCAAATTTATAATCCTGCACCCTCTCAAATCCTGGATTCACAGGCCTATGTCACCATGCCAGGACCACATTGGTTTATTCTATTTTCACCCCCAAAGTGTGTTGTACTCTGCCCTGTCTCAGAGCCACACACACATTCTACCTTTTCAGCTTCCCTTTAAATTTTCCTAAATGTTACTGTGCATCTGAACTCAGTAACTATTCCTCCTTGGACATCTTCCTCTCTATCTAGTCAGTTTGTAGCATTTCACATACACATCAACCCATTCACATTACCTTCCAAGAAGATATGATATTTGTAATAGTCATTTGCTGCATTTGGGGTTTTGTTTCTGTTTTCCTTGATTTATTCTAAGTGTCCACGAAGATGCCTTTGTTTGGTGCTGATGGTGTTGGTCATAGGTACAGAATGCCTGCCATCAAAATTCAAGGAAAGAAAGGAGAAAAAAAAGCAGCCAGAGGAACTCTGAAACACCCACTTACTTGCCCAGAATTCATCATTTTGTTTTGCTTTGTTTCATCTCTTGGGGTACATATGTTTATTTTTAAATGAACCAATGAAATCAGAAAGTCAGTACATAGATTAAGCATTAGTAAAAGAAAATATTTCCTTGGCTTCATTTTCTCAAGATTTATGCAGGAGTAATGCTGAGTTGAACAAGACTGAAGTCACATTGGCAAACAAGCACATTGTTTATCAGCAAGCATTGATTAATCAAATTAATCTCTAATCTGAAAGTCAACTAGTGGACCAGTGTAGCCTTTATCATTAAACCATCCTTCTTATAACCTTAAACATTGTCAAGTGGGCTGGAGAGATGGCTCAGTTGTTCTTCCAGAGGAGCAGGCTTTGATTCCCAGCATCCACATGGCAATTGACAGCCAAATGTAACTCCAATCTCAGGGAATCTGGTCCCATTTTCTGGCTTCCACTGCATCAGGCACACACACAGTGTACAGAAACAGAACAGAATACCCATACACATAAAAATTAATAAAACAGTCAAAATCAAATACTTTAAGGAAAAGCATTATGAACCCAGACGTCAAAGTATGAAGACAATCATTTTGCTTCTAACCATGGAAATTCATAGAATACAACAAATGGAAGGAAATCAGAAACATTTTATTCCTTTATTTAAAAGACAATATAACCTAAGGGATCCTAAAGACTCTATCATGGAAAAAAAAAAAAAAAAACCTATTCAGTGACAGAATAAGTAATAACAGTTTGCTGTTAAAACTTTCCATTGTTAATTGTGTGAAATATGCTCAAATATCCTAAAAGGAAAAAAAAGATGTAATTGGTCTGTGTAGTTCTAAAGTTAGGGCACAACTTGTTTCATAACACTTGATCATATAGTATCAGAAAAGTCAAATTTTCACTCTTTTTTAAAATCCATTTCAAGTTTTGTTGGCTACATTCTCATATTCTCAGAATATTCCTCAGTAATTATAAATGACTATAAGCCCAACTCCCTGCCCACCTTTCTCAGAAACTCAAATTACCAGTTACATCCCTTACTTTCATCCCTAATGAGCTGCCCCACCTGACCTTTCTAGCACCCTAAGCTAATGATGATCCTAGGTAGAGCCCTGTCCTTCCTCCTACCTAGCTTGCCTAAAACCCTATCTACCTTGCCTGAGACCCACACAGACTGTACTGCTGAATAGGTAGTCATATTTCTCTTTTTTAGTCTACCCAAACCTACCTCCTTCCTCGGTACCCTTTGCAGATCATGGCACAATATGTCCATGGCATTGTCAACCAGACATGGTCAGCCCCTGATCAGAGACCAGACCCATCTTCAAGTTCAGCTCTTTCATCTTCTACCTGGTGCCTCTTAAGGCACTTAGCTCAAGCGGCCAGCCCCATTAAGATAACCCTTTCCCTATCCTCACCCCTTGTGATCCTCCCAATATACATAGTTCAATTCCCTGCATTTGGACACTTTCTACCTGCCCATGCTAACTACTAAGAGATCTATTATCCTTGGTTCCAAGTCTTGGAGGTCCCCTAAGTCAATCATCCTGCAACCCCACCTGGGTTCTCCAACCTGGTGGGATAACAATTCATATCAAAACACACAAAAAACAGCCTAACTTCAGAAGCACAAGGTCCTCCAGCAAAACAAAAGAGCAATATGAATTACAAAAAACCAAGACAGTGAGTCTCCTGCAATTATCCCAGTTCTGTGTTAATTTCCCCTGTGGAGAAAAGCTTAGATGAACTTCAAGACACAGAATTCAAAAGAATAATCCTAAACATGTTCAAGGAATTCAAGAAGTTAAAGGAGGATACCAGTAAATACCCGCCTGAATTTTAGCAAGACAAGAATAAATTGGAGATTGAAGTAGAAGAAAATACAAGTAAACATCTGCATGAAATAATGAAAATTCAGGATATGAAAACTGAATTCAATAATGAAAAATATTGAATAAAACTCAAACTTAAATGAAACTTAAAATGAAAAATTCAATAAGCCTAATAAAGCACAGCAGAAAGCTTCAACAACAGAACGGATCCTGTAGAAGACAGAATATCGGGCATGTAAGGCAAGGCTCAAGAATGAGACACTCAATAAAATAAAATGCTATGCATTTTTAAATTCATGAATGTTTTATGCAGGTACTTTGAGACACCATGAGAAGACCAATCTACCAATTACGGACATAAAAGAAGAAAAACTTCAGGTCAAAGGTATAGAACCTCCTCCTTTCTCTTCTATCAAGTTCGGAGTAACTGGATTTATGTTGAGGTCTTTGATCCACTTGGACTTCAGTTTTGTGCATGGTTGGAGAGGATGTGGAACAAGGGGAACACTCCTCCACTGTTGGTGGGAATGCAAACTTGTACAGCCACTTTGGAAATGAGTATTGCAGTTTCTCAGAAAATTGGGAATCAGTCTTCCTCAATACCCAACTATACCACTCTTGGGCATATACCCAGGGAATACTCAATCATACCACAAGGACACATGCTCAACTATGTTCATAGCAGCATTATTTGTAATAGCCAGGACCTGGAAACAACCTAGATGCCCCTCAACTGAAGAATGGATAAAGAAAATGTGGTACATATACACAATGGAGTACTACTCAGCAGAGAAAAACAATGACATCATGAGGTTTGCAGTCAAATGGATAGAACTAGAAAATATCATCCTGAGTGAGGTAACCCAGACTCCTAAGGACAAACATAGTATGTACTCACTCATAATTGGATACTAGATTTAGCAAAGGATAATCAGACTGCAACCCATAGCTCCAGGGAGGCTAGCTAGTAAGGAGGACCCTAGGAAGACACATGGATTGCCCAGTGATGGAGAAATGGATGAGATCTACATGAGCAAACTGGGGGTGAGGGGGAATAAAGGAGGGCAAGGAATGGAGGATGAGAGCTTAGGGAAGGAGGATATTCGAACTGGAACAGGAACAGAGTAGGAGAACAAGGAAAGAGATACCATGATAAATGAAGACACCATGGATATAGGGAGAAACAGAGTGCTGGGGGCATTCCCAGGAATCCACAGGGATGACTCCACCATAGACTGCTGGCAGTGGATGAAAGGGTGCCTGAGCTAGCATACTTTGGTGATTGGATGGCTGAATACCCTGACTAACATCATGGAGCCCTCATCCAGTGACTGATGGAGACAGATGCAGAGATCCACGGCCGGGTCCCAGGTGGAGCTCCAGGAGTCCAGTCAATGGGAAGAGGAGGGACACTGTGAGCAAGAGATATAGAGACCATGACTGGAAAGAGTGCAGAGAAAACTAGCCAAACTAGTGGAAACACATGACCTGTGGACCAATAGCTGAGGAGCCCCCATGGTACTGGACTGGGCCCTCTGGATAAGTGAGACAGTTGTTTAGCTTGAACTATTTAGGAGGCCCCCAGGCAGTGGGACCAGGACCTGTCCCTAGTGTATGAGCTGGCTTTTTGGAACCTAGTACCTATGGTGGGACACTTTTGCGCAGCCTTGGTGCAGAAAGGAGGAGCTTGGACCTGCCTCAACTGAATGTACCAGGCTCTACTGACTCCCCATGGGAGACCTTGCCTTGGAGGAGGTGGGATGGAGGTGGGTTCGGGGAGAAGGCCGAGGGGCAGGAGGAGGAAGGTCAGGGGAATCTGTGATTGGTATGTAAAATGAATAGAAAATCTCTTAATAAAAAAAA
>CABHPQ010166693.1:3375-19070 GCA_902168405.1 Peromyscus aztecus
GATAGATAGATAGATAGATAGATAGATAGATAGATAGATAGATAGATAAAAAGAATGGCTCCATAGGCTCATAGTTTTGAAAGTTTGGTCACCAGAGAGTGACACTATTAGAAGGCGTGGCCTTGTTGAAGTAGATGTGGCCTTGTTGGAGGGAGTGTGTCACTGGGGGTGGGCTTTAAGGCTTCAGAAGCTCCAGCTAGGCCCAGTATCTCTCTCTCTCATCCTGCTGCTTGCCTATCTAGATGTAAACTTCTCAGCTACCTCTCCAGCACCACGTCTGCCTGCACACAGCCATACTTCTTGCCATAAGGTAATGGGCTTAACCTCTGAAACTATAAGCCATGCCCAATGAAATGGTTTCTTTATAAGAGTTGCTGTGGTCATGGTGTCTCCTCACAGCAATAGAATACAACCTATCTTAGGTCAGTGTCTTCTTCAATCTCTTTCTACCTTATTTTTCTGAGTCAGGATGTCTTACTCATTCACCTAGGCTGGCTAGCCAATGAGATTCCATCCCCAGCCCACCATGCACACTGGATTACAGATGGTCATTGCTGTGCAGGGTTTTTACAAGAGTATTAGGGATCAAAACTTGGGTCCTGATGCTGTATGGCAGGCACTTTACCAACCAAGCCATCTCCTGAGTCACAGGATAGGATATTCCTCTTAATAAATACTAGGTTGTTCATATATATTTTTTAAATTTTTTTCCAGGTAAGTATTCATATATATTTTTTGCTATGGACAATGTTATATGTAAAAACTGTGCAAAGATAAAATAGTTTCTATAAAGTAGAGGAGGAATATCTGAGGTAAGAGGTACGTATATTTAAATTTTTGTAAATAGATTTGTGTGTGTGTGTGTGTGTGTGTGTGTGTGTGTGTGTCTGTCTAATTCCCCAGAGCTGGAGTCACTGGTAGCAGTGAGTCTCTTGACATAGACTCTAGGAGCTGAACCAGTCCTCTGGAAGAGCAATACCTTCTCATTTAACCCCTGAGCCAGCTCTCCAGCCTTATATTTAATTTGTTTCTTCTCATTTTTCATTACAACTTTTCTAGAATATATTTTGACTGTGTTTTCCTCTCCGCTAACTCCTGTCAGATCCTCCCCATCCCCCTACCCTCCCAACTTTTTGCACCCCCCCCCCACTCCCACACACCCACACACTCCCTCTGAGATACTTCTCAGTTAATCTCTAAAAAGGAAGTCCTGGAGTCTTTTCTAAACAGGAACACGGAAGCTGATCCAGGACTATGCTTTTGCCTTTAGACATGTGACAAGAAACTGTTGTCAATGTTCACAAGCAAAATGCAGCCTCAGATCCGCAGGGCAGTGTGAGACCTCCCAGCAAACAGGGCTCTATCTAGGGCCCTAGATAGAGGGCAAACAGGCCCTAGATAGAAGGGAGCAGAGAGAGGTTGCAGAGAGAGGTCTTCATCCCGGCCTCCTGCAGGCTGGCTGCTCTGCCCTCCCAGGCTGCTTTAACAGCCATGAAGACACAGCACAGAGACGGGAGGACTTGGGCTGAGGGACAGCACTGTGCACAATGACTGCTTGTTTCCCTAAAGACCCCGGGAGACTGCCATTGAAGGGCCCTTTGGGCAAACAGCTGATGGTTAATTGCATGACTCAGATACGCTCATCCCACAGAGCTTCTTTCTGAGGGCTCTGCTCCTGTTTGTGACGTAAGGAAGCCAGGAGTGACCTGGTTTTTTCACATTCGCCAGCCTGCAAGCACTAACTACCCTTTCTTTTCCTCTCCAAATGAAAGATTAAGCCCCGATACCGTCCCAGAGTTTCAATGAACTCCAGGGTGGCTGCTGATGCGTCCTAGTCACCTCCAGCCCCTACTTCCTGCTCCTGATTCTGTGATCAGCCTTTGTGTTCTCTCACTGTCCTCCTCTCATTATTGTCCTAGCTGCCCGTGGTTTTCCTGCGGTCTGTGGTAAGGAATGGGGTTATCACACTACCCAACCAGGCAACATTACAAGAAAAGCCAAGCATCACCCTTCTGGAAAACTCTTTAGTCTAGAAACCCTGGAGGATCTGCTGGCTGAACTTAACCCCCAGCCTTCGACAGTTTGCTGGATTACCGCCTCCATCCCAAAAGTCCTCCGCCAACTTCCCAAACCTCTTCCTGCTCAAATCTCCGGCATACAGCTTCTAAATTCCTGTTGCTTTAGTTGGTAGTGATGTAACTGTCTTAGAACTACAGAGCAATTAACGAACTCCATGTTTAAACTGTGGCTCTTCTGCTCACTGTCTTTGTCACTAACCTTCAGTGAGCTACTTAACCTCTCTGCTCCAGTTTCCTGTCAAACAACAGGATTTAAATTCAAATGTATTTGAAACAGTATTATGGTATCTGGGAACTTTATAAGTGTTCTACATTCATAGGCAGTCTCCTTCCAACCTGGGAAATCACACATCAAAGTGTCTTCCTTCGCTGTGTATGGTGGCTCATGCATGTTACCCCAGCACTCCAGAGGCTGAGGCAGAAGGATTGTTGTGAGCCGAGTTACTCACAGAATGGTGATACCTGACACCACCTTAGGACAGCCCGTAGTTCACTTCTGTTCATGTGCTGTTAAGAAGCCTGTGAAATGCTTCTGCTCGCTAAGGTTTCCTGGTAAACATGAGGAGGCTCTTGGACAACTTGAACTTGGAGTGTTTCTTGCAATCCAAAGCCAAGATGTGGTATAACTGCTCCTGGGGCACTTTTGTGCATGCGCGCGCACAGGCCTTTCACAGATGGCTCTCTTAGACTGGGCACTTTTGTGTAGTAGGCTTTCTTGGACCACCAGCCCCCAAATCATGACAAGGAAACTTATTATTAATTATGAATACTTAGCCTTATCTTATGCTTGTCCCACTAACTCTTGTAACTTAATTTAACCTGTTTCTCTTTATCTACATCTTGCCTCAGGGCTTTTTTACCTTTCTGTCATTCTGTTTGTCTTATTTTTCTGCTTCCTCCGAGTTTGGCTGGCTGGCAGCTGCCTGGCTGGCTGGCTCTGGGTGTTTCCCTCTCTTTCTCCATCATCCTCTCCTCCCTCTCGAGCCTAGATTCCTCCTCCTACTTATTCTCTCTGCCTGCCAGCCCCGCCAATCTCTCCTCTGCCAATCAGGTGCCTTAGGCAGGCAAAATAACACATCTTGACACTGTTAAACAAATGCAGCATAAACAAATGTAATACATCTTTACATAGTTAAAGTGATATTCTGCAGCATAAACAAATGGAACACATCTTTACATAGTTAAAGTGATATTCTGCAGCATAAACAAATGTAACACATTGTTACATAGTTAAAGTGATATTCCACACTTTTGAGTCATCCTTTCTCTTCCTCTCCACCCTCAGTGCCCTAGCACCCTTGCTGGGGTTCCCCGCAAATTCTCTGTCTCCACTGCTATTGCCCGGCCCTGGCCATCCGCTTCCAAGTGGGCCACTGTAGCAGTCACCTAGTGTAATGGTCTTTCTGCTTCAACTCTTGCCTTCTTCTGTGTGACACTTGTGTACACATGCCACAGCATGTGTGTAGAGGTCAGAGGACAATCTTGGGTGCTGGTCTTTGCCTTCCATGTTGTTTAAAAATAGGGTCTCTGCTGCAAGCCGCAGGAAAATGTAATGGAATTCAGCTACTATCATAAAAGCTACTACTTGGAAAGGTAGCTTTTCTGAAGGTCAAGCCATGGCTTAAGAAGTCTTGGTGATATTTTAGCTTTTGTATATATCTTGGCCCATTCCTGAAATGATTTTCTTTTTTCTTTTTTTTTTTTTCGGTTTTTCGAGACAGGGTTTTTCTGTGTAGCTTTGCTCCTTTCCTGGAGCTCACTTGGTAGCCCAGGCTGGCCTCAAACTCACAGAGATCCGCCTGCCTCTGCCTCCCGAGTGCTGGGATTAAAGGCGTGCGCCACCAACGCCCGGCTGAAATGATTTTCTTGCATGCTATGTATGCTTCCTAGAACTCCTAACAGTCTATTTTATCTGAAATACCTATCAAGCATCCAAGGCCAATCTATCTCCTGAATTAAGGCAAATTAAGCTCGGACCCTCCTTTCTTATACAGTCTTAGTGGTATTTATACTAATATTGTAGACTCCTAACATTTACCTAACCACCTCTAGGAAGGTAGTGTGAGCACATAAATTCCCTTTTTCTGATATATTAACTGATTTAGCTCATAGTTGACCGCCTCCCTTACCACTCCCCTTTTGGGTTCACTGCCTGAGGAAAATTCTTACCTGCCTTTATGACCCTGTAGGAATTCAAGCCTGGTGACCTTGCTTTAGCTAGATCACTGCTATTGTATGGGTATATAACTGTAAAGCTCAGAGACTGAGAGAGGATTTTGACTGGAGAACTAGATGGAGAACTAGAAGAATGAGATGGAGGATGAGGAAGAGCCAGATGGGGAAGAACAAGATGAGAAAGACCAAGATGGGGCAGAACTAAGATGAGAGAATTAAGGTAGAACTTAGATGGGACAGCAGATAAATGTAGAGAGAAATCAGGCAAGAAAGGAGCTAGGCATGAGAACAGAACTGAAGCTGTGTAGATAGGATGTTATCCCAGAGGAATAAGTAGATGGACAATAGATCTCGGTGTACTTAGATTCTTTTCCCAAAAATAATTTCTGCCATTCATAGCTTCTCTTCTGGGCCCCTGGGAAGAAGATTATTAAGGCAAGACCAGAATAATATTCAAGAGGTCTCTTCTTTTCCCACTGTATACTAGGCCCATGAACATCTGGGATTCTCCTGTCTTCACCTCTGGTTTCTATGTGGGTTCTGGGCATTTGAACTCAGGTTGTCAGGCTTGTGCAGCTAGCTTTTTAACTATATGGAGTTCATTGAGATGTATAGACTTGGGGCCTGGTTAATTTTGGTGTATGACTTTTTTTTTTACAAATGTTTTATAATAAAGCTTATTAAAATAATAAATAAATTTTGAAAATTTGAGGTTAGAGTATTACACAGTGGACAAGCATTTGCCTTGTGAGACTCCAGATTCAGTCCCCAGAGCACATGCACACACACAAACACCCCATATGTACATACATACAAACACTGTACACACATACACACATACATACTCATTTTTTTTTCTGCTGCTTAAAAGCACCCATTGCTTCTAGCACCTTCAGAGCAAAAGCATGGCAACACTGTCCAGGCTTTTCCCATCCCTCCCTCATGTGTCCAGGCTCCAACCTTTGCTGCCCTCAGTGGGCCTGCCTTTGCTTCCTGAAAATACCACGAAGGAGTCCGGCTTCTCCTCACACCTCTGGCTCTTTCTAGCCTCAGAAGGTACCTTGTCTGGCCGCCACTTCCAAATCAGCTCACCTCTCCACTTCTCTGGGTTCTACCATTGGATGCATCTTCTTCAGCCTCGTTCTCTTCTCTTCTCCATAAACCATAACCTCCGTGAAGACGGGAGCCTCATTCACCTTGTCAATGCTCTGGCCCAGCGCTTGGCACCTCACATGCCTTGAATAAGTGAACAGACAAATGACTGATTAATTCCATAAGGAAAATGAAGCGGAATCCCCTAGGTGAACATGTGGTCTGAGGAAATATGCCTAAGGTAGGGGTCTCCAGAGAGCTACCCCTCCTCTGCAGAGGTACCAGGCTCCCTCCTGTGAGCCAGGTAAGATCTGAGACAGGAGAAGGCCCTGTGACAGACAGCAAATGAAGACCTCCTTTGCTCTCACTCTGTTATACATGCTGCATCCATGCCAGTGGAAGGGCAGAGCTACAGCCCCCGGTGCTGATCTCCACCAGCGGCTGCCTCCTTCCACCCACCAGAGAGCCCACCAGGTTGCCATAGCAACAGATGACTGCTCCAGAGTCCAAATAGGGATGTTTTGCATCTCTTGATACTTCTGGATGCGGAGGGAGGATGTGGGCAGCCCACAGCTATGTCCTTGCTCAACCCGCTTCTGGCCTGTCCTGGTCACTGAGCGAAGGGCCAGTCTCCTCTCCCTCCACCTTCCTCTCACACCTTCCTGTGAAACTCCCTGGAATTATCTGCTTCAGATTCTTCACCTGTCTCCCTTCTCCTGCTTGTGGCAGGAGAGAAGATGAGCTCACAGGTATCCTGTCTAGGACCAGGAATTAGGCAGAAGAACAAAGGCTTTGGAGTCTCTCGTGGCTCACAGCTCTCTAGACTGCCTTGAGAATATTTTCTTTCTAAATACCACTTTGTTCATCTAACTGCTCTCTCTTGGACTTTTTAGTCTCACGGACAGCCTTTTTGGTACCCCCAAAAGGAGCAAAACCTGGCTTTTACTTCCCCAAAGCCCTCTGGTGAAACTGCTATTCTTTGTCAAAATCCCGACCATAGTATCTGGACTCCCTAGGTCAACGTGAAACAAGCCTCTTCTCGGTTCTTACAATCTCCCTGAAAAACAAGCATTAGAAATGCATTCTTCTAGCCAGGCATGGTGATACACGCTTTCAACCCTAGCACTTGGGAAGCAGAGGCAGTAGGATCTCTGTGAGCTGAGGTCAGACTAATCTACATAGCAAGCCCCAGGTCAGCCAGGATGTGATGGCTTGAAAGAAAATGGCGCCCAAAGGGAGTGGCACTATTAGGAGGTGTAGCCTGGTTGGAGTAGGTGTGGTTTTATTGGGGGAAGTGTGTTACTATGGAGGCAGGCTTTGAAGCCACGCCCAGTGAACAAGGCCACTTCCTTTTGCCTGCAAGTCAAGATGTAGGACACTCTGACTCTGTCTCCAGCATCATGTCTGCCTGCATGCCACTGTGCTTCCACCATGAAGAGAATGGACTAAATCTCTGAAAATGCAAGCCACCTCGATGAAATGTTTTCCTTTTATAAGAGTTGCTGTGGTCATGGTGTCTCTTCACAGCAATAGAAACCCTTACTAAGAGAGAAACCCTGTCTCAAACAAACAAACAAACGAATACATTGTACTATGAAAGGAAACTGAGGCATGATCATTCCCAGGCCACACAACCTGCTAATAGGCGCAGCTGTGATGGGAGCCCTGTGTGCTCACTCTCTAAACCCACGCGTTGGCCACCACCCTCCAGAGAGGCACAAATAGTTCCATGAAACATATTTAGCTTCTCCATCTCCAACTCCAGCTGGTTTCCTGGGCCTTCCCGTGGCTCCCTCCCAGGCACAGTGGCCACCAGAGTTCTTGGCTGTGCCTGGGAGGCACAGCTTCACCCCTGCAGGGATTCGATAGCAACTCACTCAAAGAGTGAGAACAAAGGAAACATTTTTAGTCCTTTCTTTAGAAACCTTGACTCCTCGCCATAGGCGCAGCACCTCGGATTGGCTGTTACCATGGTGACTGGCTGCTGATCTCTGTCCAATTATGTCAGCCCTGAACTGCGGGGACCTCTGTGCCCATTTCTTGCTCCCCCTCACCATCACCACAGCCCACTAGCCCCGCCCCTCTGACCCGCAGGCTGTCCTGAATGCCCATGCTTTCTAATTACAGCTTTCTCTGTTCCCTTTGGAGACCTCTGTGATCTGCATTGAACTTCTCGCAACAGCCCTATTTATCATGCCCTGCCCCTGGCTCTTTATCTGTATCTTAAGAAACACTGATTGTGCATCCAGCCTGGCAGTCAGCACACGCACATGCCCCACTGGGCGGACAGCTTGGACACGCTCAGTGTCTGGTGTTGAGATGGTTTTGAGGCAATCACGAGTCAGAATGAACCTTGATCTTCCCCTGGAAATGAAAGTAAACAAGCACACAGCCAAAACAAACGAATAAATATGGACTGCAATAAATATGGTGAGTGTATGAAAATGGGGGTTCCGGCGAGGACATGACTGCTCCAAGGTATGGTTGAGGGGAAGGTTTTTATTGTAGGTAGGAGAGTACAGCCAGAGGCATCTGGAAGAGCCCAGAGCAGAGAGAGAAAGTAGTAAACTTTATGACCAGCAGCATGGACTAGGCCACTAGGGGCGGGGACAAAGCGAGAGAGGAAGGGAAGAATGTGAATGGATCTGAGGACATGACCAATCCTAGGTATGATCGAGGAGAAGGCTTTTATTGTAGGTGTGAGGGAGAGAACAGCTAGAGGCATCTGGAAGGGTCCAGACTGAACCAGGCCATGAGGTGGGGGGTTGGGGATCGAGAGAGGAAGAGAAGAGGAGACGAAAGAGGGCACCAGGAGCCAAGAGAGCACATGACCAAATGGTATGTTTATATTAAAAAAGAGAAGCTGGGGGAAGAGTAGCGAAGCCTAGCCCCTGGGGCTGGAGAGGTTTGGGGTAGGGGACGGGGTGAGAAGGACTGGGAGGAGCTACAGGTACTGAGTGAGGCTTGTCCTCTTGTTTCTTTGGAACCTGACAGAAGGAAGACCAAGAGGGAGAGGACCAAGAAGAACCAAGAAAGCACACGGCAGAAATAGCAGGGTTGTAGAGGAATGAGAAGCTGGGGGAAGGGAAGCCCCAGAGCTGGAGAAATTTGGGGTAAGGGGCAGAGACTGGGCGAGAAGAGCCAGGATGCCAGCAAGGACTCTTAACAGGTGCTTGTTGGGACACCGAGAGAGCCGGGATTTCAGCAGGTGCTTTGGTATGCTAATAGACACCACAGTTAGCCATTTGTCCCCAGTTCCTTTTGGACCAGCCAGTGAGGGGATAGGAGCTGGGGAGCCCCAACCTTCAACTCTATCTCTTTGGCATGGCTTAAGGTGAAACTGACTGCCTAGGGGTGGCTCCTTGGCCACCTTTAACTGGCAGGAGTCTTGTCTTTAACCTTATCTAGTTGCCTGCTTGCTGTCAACAGGATATATCCTATGAAGGGCGTGAGAAGGAGTTGCTTGGTGTCCCTTGGGCACGTTTAGATACATGTGGCAGAGACCAAACTGTCATCAACTTAGAGAAAATGTGCTATGATGCAGCTGGAGCTGCTGGGCCTGAAAATCATCAGGTCTCCGTCACTGTCTCATCTGGTTCTCTCCTTGGATGCCAGCATCCTCCCTTCCCTTCAGAAGGGCTTTTCCCACAGTACAGAAGTGTGTTGTGACTACTGGCAGATACTCTGACCTTCTCAGTCATGAGAGAGAGCTAACCTCAAAGATTTTCCATCCCAAGATCAAAACTTCAAGGGAGGAGAGACTCATCGGGCCAGGCAAGAGGTTCTCATGCCTGGACTAATCAGCAAGGCCAAGGCCAGGATCACAGAGTCCAGAAAAGGGGCTTCCCCAGTTCTCAGTTATCTCTGTCTGGTTGAGGAGGGCCAATGGTCCCAAGGTGTAAAACACATTGCAAAGTTAAACCCATCCTAGAGTGTGGCCTCTGACCTCTCACCTCCCCTGACCTCAACCCTGCTCCGACTTTCTCATTTTCACAGTCTTACTTCTGTTCTTGAGAGACAAGGTTGCAATCTGTGCCCCAGCTCAGCCCAATTCTGAAGATCACCCCCTGGCTCACTTTACCTGTGTCACCTTCCTGGAAAGTCCCACACAAAGCCCAAGCCACCACCAACAGTAGGCTGCCGTGTACAGCAGGTTTTACTGTTATAGTAGATGATGGGTTCACAACACGCCCCCACAGTTGGGCGTGTTTGCGCATGCCCGGCAGACCTGGACACTTCCGCCTAACCAGTTCCAGGTCAAGGTAGCCATTTCTGGGTCAAGGCGTCTCGCGTGACCAGGATCCGTGACTTTGCTTGATTACGTAAGCGCACAACGTAGCCATGTGATCTACGCACATGCGTGGAGTAGTCACGTCGCCCTGTGCACGCCCAGCCTTTAAAAGCCGGCACCATGTTCCCGGCTCCTTCTTCTTCTCTGCACACATGTTTCCCACAGGCCTGGGCACTCTCTGTCCCTTTCATCTCAATAAAACTCTCGTTAGCGGATTCTGTCGTGTCTCGTGACATTTCCTTGCAGGGTAAGAGCGCGAAATAACTAACAGTAGCAATAAAGGCCCATTATTGGGGAACTCCGGGTCAAAAGAAAATCTCTCTCTGGGAATGAAGACAGAACATTCCCGTTGGGATGGGTCCATCACCTGGCCAAGGGGCCACATCTAGGAAGGCAGGCTCACCTTAAGCCATGCCAAAGAGATCAGTGAACTAATTGGTCCTTTATTGAGATACGTTAAATCCCCAGCCCCAGCACAGTAGCTTACTGGACCACAGCCTTCTAACCTTGTATTTCTTCTCCTTTTGCGTTTGCTTCTTGGGTTGCCCCGGCACCCGGAGCGTCTTTACTCTTTCTCTAAAGCCTCCTTCCCTCCCATGTACCCACTTGACCTCCAGTGTCTGACCTCCACACCGGCTTAAATGGCATGGCTTTTTCCCATCTCCTCCGTTCTCCTCCTCTGAGCCACCGCCGGTCTGCCCCAGGGGAGTTTTCTCTTAAACTGCAGTAAAATTGTTCCAGAGCTTCCATTTGAGTCCATTCACAAGTAAGTCTTTATTAATGAGACTAAAAACTCCAAGAGGGGACCCTGATTTCCCTGTATCTGTCTGGGGGGTGACAGATGGAGTGAATTCCGTATAGTTCACGGGAACAACTTTGGTTTTGCCCACAGAGCAGTTTTCCCTGGCTCCTCCTGATAGTGCTCTGTCAGGATGTTGCAGCTGCTCCTTGACCTCTCCCCTAGAACTCCCAGCAGGCACGCGCCCCCCCCCACCACCACCACCAAGTTGTTATGCTTTCTAGCTCAGAAGAATTCAGCTGTCAGCCTCCACCCAAATCAAATTCCTGGGCTGATGTTTGCATACCCTAAAAACACAGTGGGGGCACTTGGCTAAGCCAAACACTCTTCATTTGGAGCCTCCAGAGAATGCCAGAAGCTTCGGGAGGCTGCTTATTTAACTTACTTCCTATCAGATTCCTAGTGGTCTCATTTCCAATGACCCCGGGCCAGGTCTGGGGTGGGTGGGGGTGGGGGGTGAGGTAGGGGGTGGGGAGGGTCATCCACAGAGTCTGATTTGGGCCAAGGATGAGCTACAGTCTCCCTCTGAGCTGAGGGAATTCTCGCCCATAGGGAAAGCTCCTATGTTATTCCCTGTTGTTTCCTTTGTGGTCAGAATGGGGTCATATTCAGAGTCCTTACACTTCCTTTAAAAGTCCAATAAGCCCATACTAACCTAAGGCTGGGGTTACAGCTCAGTGGTAGGGCGTGTGCGCATAGTAAGTATGATGCTCTGAGTTCAATTTTATTGTTACAAAAATAACAGAAAGTCAGCCCAACCACCTAGTAACGACATAGGAAAGATGAATGGCCTCCCAGCTATGGAGGTTGGTGACTTGTCAGCCAGAGGGGCCAGGCGACTCTCTTGCCATCCTTTGTCTTTGCTCGCATTGTTAGTATTTTTGCTAACACGCATCTCTAAGGTCTGCGCTTCTTACTCTCCGTGTGTGGGGGGGATCAGTGAGAGCTAAAATTCAAAATCTGCGTGCTAGACTTTTAAGGACTTAAATATGACAGCCACCTGAGAAGCTGTGCCCTTACAGGCAGGGTTCCAGCTGCCTGAAGCAATTTCTAGTGAATGATCATGGCCCTTTTTGTGGCCTCTGACGACCTGTGCAGGGTTGGATAGCTCAGGTGGGCACTCAACACACAGGCCTGGAGCTTTAACTGGGAGTCACCTGTTACTTCCACAGAGGTGGGGGTGGCACTACCATCCTGCTTCTCTCCTCCCTCAAAAATGCTATGTGAAGAGATCACCCAGGATATTGCTCTTGTTCATTCCCTGAAAATCTCATTTCCCTTCTTCATCTACCTTATTATTATCGCTGGGATAGAACCCAGGGTCTCAGACTGGGCAACCACTCCACCACTGAACCATGTCAGCAGCCCTGCCTTCCTATTGACTCAGATTTCTTAGAGGCCACAGCCTTCGATGGATGACCTTGAACTCCTGATCCTCTCATCTCCACCTCCCAAGTACAGGCATTACACCACACCTGGCTTACACAGTCATAGTTTTCAGTGCTGGGATTGAACCCAGGGCCTCATGCATGCTAGGCAAGCTTTCCACTGAGTGACACCTGTCACTAATCCTATACTTCTGTCACCTCAGTACATCACCTACACTGTTATATTTGCATTACTTTCTGAAAATAGATTTCTCTTTTTATCTTGGCTTTGTGCTAAACACTGTATCTAGGAAAGCATATATTTAATGTGTAACTTTACTTTTTCTACAACCCACTAAAACACACACACACACACACACACACACACACACACACACACAATGGCTGTGCTCTGACAGCTTTTTCTCTTTCCTCTTCTATCACAATGATAGAACCCCACTTCAGTTCCCATGTCCTGAGCAAAAAGAGGTCCTTCACACTAAGCTTTGCTGTGGAATAATCCTCCTGTACACTGTAAAGATTTGTCAGTTGAGTTGGTTTAATAAAATGCTGATTGGCCAGTAGCCAGGCAGGAAGTACAGGCAGGGCAACTAAACTAAAAATGCTGGGAAGAGGAAGGGTGGAGTCAAGAAATGCCAGCCAGCCGCCAAGCAAGCAGGACATGTAGAAAATGAGGTAGCAAGCCATGAGCCACGTAGCTAAACATAGATAAGAAGTGTGGATTAATTTAAGTATAAGAGCTAGTTAGTAATAAGCCTGAGCTACCGGCTGAGCATCTATAAGTGATATTAAGCCTCTGAGTGGTTATTGGGGAATTGGCAGGCAGAAGAGAACCTTCTGTTTATAATGCTTCCTTGGGAGAACCACAGGTCCCTACCATTAGCCTACTCAAGGCCCTGTCCCCAAATTCCCCACGGCCTAAATACAGTGGTAATGGGACTGCTGCTTGTCCTGTGAGAACTGGCTTCCCCAACCTCACCCCAGCGACTGGGGAGTTGGCTTCTTTTATTCTATCAGAACAATCCCAGGACAAGAGCAAGTGAGTCTCAGGTCAGCTGCCTTCACAGCGTCCCTTCACCACCATTGATTCAGAACCTATCTGGATGACACAACCCAACATGCTCATGGGATCCTTGGCTGAACCTCCTTCCTTGGTAACAAAAATTGGCAAGCAAGAGGGGACAGGTGGACTCCTCTGCTGGAGACAGAGAGAGCAGAAGGAATTTCTTGCCTCTGACACCTGTACAGTGAAACAGCCACCAAGCAAATATTTCATCAGATTATTGAAGCTGCTCTTTCACTTCCTGGGGTCTTAGTTGCAGTTATGTTGCGATGGAAAAAAATTCAACCTGGCAAAAACAGCTTAAGGGAGAAAAATGGGCTTGTTTTAGCTCATGGTTCAAGGCTACAGTCCATCAAAGCAGAGAAGTCACTGTAGTGGGAGCTCAGAGCAGTTGGTCAGATTGCATCTGCAGCCAAGAAGCAGAGAACAATGTATACCTGTGCTCAGCTTCCTTCCTCCTTTCCTTCAGGCCAGGATCACAGGGAATAGTGCCGCCCGCAGTGGACAGGTTTTCCCACCTCAAGTAACCTAATCAAGGCATTGTCACACAAGCATGACCAGAGGCCTGCCTTCCAGGTGTCTCATCAAATTTATAGTTTAACTATCACACTGGGGAATCCCTGAATCTGGCTGATGCCTAAGTACAGTGGTGTGTATCTGCAGTCCTAGCTACCTGAGAAGCTGTATCAGTAGATGGGACCCAATTAGACAGCATAAAGAGACTCCCATCTCCAAATAAAATAAAACAGTAAAGTAACATTAACATACCCCTATGCTATCACCCATCATTCCATTTCTAAGCATTTATTTATTTTAAAGGAAAACATGTTATCTTAGTTACGGCCACTATTCCTGAGACAAAACACCATGATCAAAAGCAACTTGGGGAGGAAAGGGATTGTCTGGCTTATGATTCCGCATCACTGTTCATCATCAAAATAAGTCAGGACAGGAACTCATGAAGGACAAGAACTTGGAGGCAGGAGCTGATGCAGAGGCCGTGGAGGGGTGCTGATTACTGGCTTGCTCCACATGGCTTGCTCAGCCTGCTTTCTTATAGAACCCAGGACCACCAACCCAGGGATGGCACCACCCACAATGAGCTGGGCCTTCCCACATCAAATCACTAGTTAAGAAAAGCCCACAGAGGGGCTGGAGAGATGGCTCAGAGGTTAAGAGTGCTGGCTGCTCTTCTAGATGTCCTGAGTTCAATTCCCAACAACAACATGGTGGCTCACAACCATCTATAGTGAGAGCTGGTGCCCTCTTCTGGCATGCAGGCAGAACACTGTATACATAATAAATAAGTAAATCTTTTAAAAAACGAAAAACAAAAGAAAAGCCCACAGACTTGCCTGCAGTCTCATTGTATGGAGGCACTTTCTCAACTGAGGTTCCTTCCTCTCGTATGACTTTAGCTTGTCTCAAGTTGACATAAAACCAACTAGCACACATGTCTATAGCAACTTTATTCATAATAGCAGAAAAACAACCATTAATGGCTCATCTAGGTGAACAAATTTAGGAATCATCACATGGTAAAATACGATTAAGCTGTAAGAAGGGACCGGTTGTTGATAAGATACATTTAGCAATGTAGATGAATCCCAAGACAGCATGAGAACCAAAAGAAACCAGGCACACAGGAAGTGCATGCATGACCATGCAGACTAAATGTTCAAGAATTATCGATACTAACTGTGTAACTGTGTTAGTGACTTGTCTCACTGCTGTGAGAAATACTTGACAAAGCAGTTTAAGGGAGGAAGGGTTTATCCTGGCTACAGGTAGAGGGCCACATTCCATTGTAGTAGGGAAACGCTTACTGGTTGGAAACAGGAAGTGGGGGGGGAGGTGTCAGAGTATAAAACCTTCAGGCCTGCCCCCAGCGATCCACTTCCTCTAGCGAGGCTCCACCTCCTAAGGTTCCACAACCTGTCCGAACAGCCTGTTGTGGTAAAACACCGTAACTGAAGGCAGTTTAAGGAAGTTTATTTTGGTTTACAGTTCCAGAGGGCTACATGTTCGCAGTGGCGGGGAAAGGCAGGGCTGCAGGAACAGGAAGCTGACATCTCAGCTGCCCACAGGAAGCAGAGAGAGAAGAAGGAGGAAGTGGAGAGAGGCTGCAAACCCCAAAAGCTGCCCCCAGGAAGGGACTTCCACAAAGCTGCACCCCCTCAAGGTCCCATAACCTCTCCAAACAGTGCCACCAAGTGTTGGAACACATGAGCCTCTGGGGTCATGCCACATTCAGACCACAGCAGTGACTGAAATCTGGAAGATGATTTCACTGTAGGATGGGGTTCATGAGAACAGGAAATGTTCTAGGACCATGGCAATAACTGTTCCCTGTCTTGACTGAGTTTGGGATTTTTTTGTTTTGTTTTTGTTTGTGAACATGACAAAAGCTAGAGTCGTCTGAGAAGAGGGACCCTCAACTGAGAAAATGGCCCCATCAGACTGGCCGGTGGGCAAGCCTGTGAGGCGTTTTCTTGATTGATGACCGATATGGGAGGGCCCAGCCCACTGTGGGTGGGGCCGTCGGTGGGCAGGTGGGTGGTCCTGGGATGCTTAGGAAAGCAAACTGAGCGACCCAGGGGAGCTGTCTGGGAGTAAGCACTGTTCCCTATGGCCTCTGTCTCAGTTCCCGACACCAATTCCTGTCCTTAGTTCCGTCCATGTTGGACAGTAAGCTATCAGATGAGATACCCTTTCCTCCTCAAGTTTCTTTTGGTCATGGTGTTTATCTCAACAACTGAAAACAATCCAATATAGATGTACATGTAAATACATTTGTCAAAAGTCATCT
>CABHPQ010166693.1:19470-35000 GCA_902168405.1 Peromyscus aztecus
AAAAAAAAAATACTTTTTGAAAAAAATCTATATTCTCTGGCTTCCTTCCTACTGACCAGAATCTTTAGAGCTAATTTTTTTTTTTTTTTAAAGGCAGGATCTCACTGTGTAGCTTTGGCTAGCCTGGAACACACAATGTAGGCCAGGCTGGCCTTGAGCTCACAGAGGTCTACCTGCTTCTGCCTCCAGCGAGCTGGGTGCCCCACTATGCTCGGCAAATTTATATTTCAAACTCATCCCAGAAGATTCCTCTATGGAGGCCTCTTTGGGGACTTTGGCTTCCGAGTAAGCTTTGGCTGGAGCTTGAGCTCCAGCCTGAGCGAGTTTTATAGCTTCTGCTAAAGGCAATCTTAGAGCAGCTGTTGTTTCCTGGGTGCTTATCATGTCCTCAAGTTCTCCCAACCACCCAGCAAAGTGATGGAACAGTCTTTGTTTCATAGAGAAACAGAGAATGTGACACTTGGAATCTCCCAGTCACATAGCAAAGACGTAGTTCAGCCCTCCCTGCTACAGATATCTGCCTGTTTCCATTCTCCCCACCCTGTCCACCCCTGCCCCAGCAGACTGCAGTGAGAAATGATAGATAAATTAGTTTCTACCTTGGCCTGGCCTTGGGGAAGAATGCAGATCCAGAGCTCTTTTGATTTTAGTTATCCACGTGGTTCGCAAGACAGGCAGGAGGTTTATGGTTATATAAGCACAGATAAAGGAAACCTCTGTGTTGTTTACTTTGGGAACTTTCCAGAAGCTAACATCAATAGCATGCCATGTGAAAAATGGGTTAAAATCATTATCAGATTATGAATAATTCACCAGGCACCCCTGCTACCCATTACATTTTGTTCTACATAATTGCTTCCTGAAAGTCTATTCCCAGAGCAGGGAATTGGGAGTATCCATGAAATTGAATATTTCTGCCTTTGACAAGTAAATTTAAACAAAATTGTGAATTAGTTTCAGTTCACTGCTGCCTGTCCTCTTTGAGTTGATAAGACTAGTTTTTTTTAGTAAAATAACTGAGCAAATATATATATACTTTGAAAGGGAAATTAGTCTCCTATCTTGCCCAGGGCTTCCAAGTATTGTGGAAGACTCAGGATGTGATGGGGGCAAATAGAGGACTTAAAAAACATGCCTAAGGGGGAATCAGAGCCAAATCACAAAATATTCTCTGCATGATGTGAAAAATGGAACTACCAGGATAAGACAATCATGCTTTTTGAAAAAAAATTGATATGTAGTTCACACTACAGAAATTCACCATTGAAAGTGTTAAAACCAGTGTGTGTGTATATATATACATATATGTATATGTGTATATATTCATATATATATATATGTATATTCACAAGATCAAGCATAGAGCCACATGGTTATAGTTCTAGCTGCTCAGGAGTTTCAGGAGTTTGGTCAAGGCAAACCCTTGACCCTAGGAGTTCAGCACCAGCTTGGGCAGCATTGTGAGACATCATTTCTTAAAAGTAAATAAATTATGACAAGGTATGACGGTGCATGTCTGAAAACACCATTTCTTTCTTTTTAAAACAAACATATTATTTTTCATATGTAAGAGTATTTTGCCTGCGTCTGCGCATGTGCATCAGGTACGTGCCCCGTAACTGAGGAGGTCAGAAGAGGGTGTTGGTGTAATTCCCTGAAACTGGGATTACAAATGGTTGTGAGCCCCTTTGTGAGTGCTGGGAGCGGAAGCCTGGTCTTCCGCAAGAGCAACAAGTGCTCTTAACCACTGTGCTGTCTGTCTCTCCCGTCCCAAGACACGAGTTCTCAAAAATACACTGTGAGTAGGTATGGTGAGTCATGCCTCTAATTAATTCTAGCCCTTGAGAGCTCTACAAGTTTGAGACAGTCTGATCTACATAACAAGTCCTAGCCCAGCCAGGGACACACAGTGAGACCCTGTCTCCCAAAAATTAGTTAAAATTAAATAAAACTGGGCTGGAGAGATGGCTCAGAGGTTAGAGCACTGACTGCGCTTCCAGAGGTCCTGAGTTCGATTCCCAGCACCCACATGGTGGCTCACAGCCATCTGTAATGAGATCTGGTGCCCTCTTCTGTATACATAATAAATAAATAAATCTTAAAAAAAAATTAAATAAAACCTTGTCTGGGGGTCGGGTGTGGTGGCGCATACCTTTGATCCCAGCACTTGGGAGGCAGAGGCAGACAGATCTCCGTGAGTTGGAGGCCAGCCTGGTCTACAAAAAAAAAAAAAAAAAGGACATTTGCATCTCCAATTCCTCTCTCTGATAGACCCTGGCAACCAATAATCCTTCTGTCTGTAAATTTTAGACTTTTCGGGCTGGGGATTTAGCTCAGTGGTAGAGCGCTTGCCTAGCAAGCGCAAGGCCCTGGGTTCAGTCCTCAGCTCCAGAAAAAAAAAAAAAAAAAAGAAAAGAAAAGAAAAATTTTAGACATTTTATACAGATGGAGTCATTCAGTGTGTTCTCTTTTCTCACTCTCTCCTTTTGTTTAGATAACATTAGTGGGGGGTTTGGGGGGGCCCTGGAGAGATGGCTCGGTGGTTGAGAGCACTTCTCCTCTTCCAGAGGACCCAGGCTGTAGCTCACAACTGTCTTCATCTCTAGTTCCAGGGGATCCAATACCCTCTTCTGACCTCAGTGGGCACTGCATGCATGTAGTACGTAGACATACAGGCAGACAAAATACCCATATACATAAAATAAAATTTAAACAAGGTAACATTGGAGACGCTCAGCCATGTTGTAGCATGAGTCAGTATCTCGTTCCTTCTTGCTGATGATTAATTTTCCATTCTATGGACGTATCATACATTGTTCACTCATTCATCAGTTGTCGGGCAGTTGGGATACTCCAGTTGTTTGGCTATGGTGAATCATATAGCTATGAACAGTGATGCACAGATTTAAGGGAACATAAACTTTCTATCTTCTTGGGTCTGTTCCTAAGGTGTGGAATTGTCAGGTCAGACAGTAACATCTGTACCATTTTTTTTTTGAGGTGAATATTTTCCACAGTGGTTGCACCATTTTACATTCTCATCAGCAACATACAAGGGCTCTGCCTTTCTCTAGCAATGCCTTCTTTCTAGGAATGCCCTAACTTTATCATCTTTAGCAGAGCCTGTCTGTTCTAGGCTTGTGTGGAAAACCTCGTCAATGTTATTGACTCCCTGAGTTATTCCTTCTGGGTAACATACTGAAATTTAAGAGTTGTAATAACACAATCAAGATGCTCCCAGATTCGAATGCCTGAAGTGAATGGCCTGCCCCAGCGTGGCCTCATTCCGTGGTGCCTTAGTTAATTTTTTATTGCTGTGATAAGGCACCATGAGCAAGGCAAATTATAGAAGATAGAGTTTATTATGGACTCACAGTTTCAGAAGGCTGGAGTCTGACTTAGTCGGGTTTTCTAATGCTATGAAGAGACACCATGACCACGGCAACTCTTATAAAGAAAAGCATTTAACTGGGGCTTGTTTACAGTTCAGAGGTTTAGTCCATTATCATGGCAGGAGGCATTGTGGCGCACAGACAAACATGGTGCTGGAGAGGTGGCTGAGAGTTCTACATCTGGATGGCAGGCAGCAGGAAGAGAGAGTGACGCTGGGCCTGGTTTGAGCTTCTGAAACCTCAAGCACCCCCTCTACCTCCCACCCCCACCTCCTATGTGGAGGCCCACAGAGGCTCCCTAGTAAGGCCTTACTCAAGGCCAGAGAATCTGAGCTTGCTTTACCCAGCAGGGCTGCACAATAGGATGATTTGGCCAAGGGCGAGGTTACCAGGTGTTTTGAAGGGTCTACATTTGGCTGTATGTTGTGCATTGATCTTGAAAGAGGGAAGTCTTTGCCTCTCCCTTTGGTAGTGATAAAAAAAATCCCATTAGAATAAATCTCGAGGAGGCTGGGTATTGACCCAGGGGCCTCCCAAAGCTATCCCGTGTCTGTATCTTTCTCTCTGTCTACGTCTACATTTCTTTTTTTGTTTTGTTTTGTTTGTTTTTTGTTTTGTTTTGTTTTGTTTTTCAAGACAGGGTTTCTCTGTGTAGCTTTGCACCTTTCCTGGAACTCGCTTTGGAGACCAGGCTGGCCTCAAACTCACAGAGATCTGCCTGCCTCTGCCTCCCAAGTGCTAGGATTAAAGGCATGCACCACCACCGCCCGGCAGCATCTACATTTCTATCTAATACTTCTTCATTCCTCTCTCTTCTCCCCAAGAACACTTTGACAGGTTGGAGCTGGACTCTGACACTCTTCACACACACACACACACACACACACACACACACACACTTCCTTCAACAAAGCCACACCTTTTCCAACAAGGCCACACCTCAAATATGGCACTCCCTATGAAAATGGGGTTCATTTTCATTCAACCCACCACAGAGTCCATGACCATCATGATAGGGAGCGTGGCAGCAGGCCCGCATGGTGCTGGAGTAGTAGCTGAAAGCTTACATCTTGATCTGTTGTACCTGTGTCGTGAAACCCCCAGAGACCACCAAGGAGCTGGTTTCTGATGTAAGCACATAAGGGTCTTTTTTATTGTCAGGTTTGAACCTGGGCCACCACCTGGCAGATGGAGGGAAATGCAGTAGCAGCAGGCTCAAGGGTTGGAAGGCTTTTAAGGGAAAAAAACCACAAGCCAGGAATTACATGCTTTGATGGTTTTGAGGATTGGATAGAAGGGATACGGGGCAAGGTGATTTTTTTGAAACTATTGGTCTAGACTTTTGACGTGGAACCACATTTGAAATTATTGAGTTAGACTTTTGGTGCGGAACCACAACCTACTGACAGAATTATCTAGATATCTGCAAGGGCCATCAAGCAGACAGAATGTCTGCAGGAGCACCTGGATCTTGTTAAACTTTACTGTCCTGTTTCTTAATTGACTGCTTCTAGGGAATCTGTTCAAGTTGTCATGGCACATTCCTGGGGTTCTTCTTGGAACTGAGTATGGCCCCTGGTCACCAGGTGGTCTAAGATGGTGTCCCTTCCCTAAGATGGAGTCTATAAAGTCAAGTCTAGGCCTTCATATTGCCTCCACAAGCATGAAGCAGAAAGAGTTAACACCTCCTCTAACAAGGCCACTGTTATTTATTAAGCAATGAAATGTTATTCACTAAGCAGCGCTGTTCCATGAGGTACAACAAAGCCCACTATAAGAGCTCTTCCAGAGGACCCAGGTTCAATCACCAGCACCCACATGGCAGCTAACAGCTGTCTGTAACTCCAGTTCCAGGGGATCTGGCACTCTCCCCACAGACATACATGTGGGCAAAACACCAATACATGTAAAATAAATAAATTATAAAAAAAAAGTTTTAGGGGCTGGAGAGATGGCTCAGAGGTTAAGAGCACCAGCTGCTGTTCCAGAGGCCCTGAGTTCAATTCCCAGCAACCACATGGTGGCTCACAACCATCTAGGATGAAATCTGGTGCCCTCTTCTGGCGTGTAGGCAACATGCCAGAACACTGCATACATAATAAATAAATAAAAAAAAAAAAAAGAAAAAGAAAAAAAAATTTAAAAAAAAGAGTTTATTAAGGGGAGGAAATAGAAGGGAGTGCTTAGGCCTATGGAAAGATCATGCAGGAAGAGAAGGAGGCACATGTGGAACCCACTTTTATAGATCCCCCCCTCCCTGCACATGCACATATGGGCTTAGGTAACTACGCTACACATGCTGCATAGAGTATGTGATCATGAAGCACATGGATTACATAAGGCCCTGGGATAACCAAGCATCTTGCCAGCACATACGTGGTCATGGGGGAGTGGCTAGTAATTCTAACAGCCACACCTCCTAATGCTTCCCAAACAGTTCCACTAACTGTGGATCGACTAACTAGTCAAACATAGGAGCCTATGAAGGCCATTCTCATCCAAACCACCACACACAAGGTCAGTTTCTTCCATGCATAGAATGAGGCCTGTAGAAACTTGCTCCCTCCCAGTTTAGCAACCTCAAAAACAGACCTCCTATCTCTCAGCCTTGCATATACCATGTGTTGGCATTCTGGCCAGCCCCTTGGGGACCCGCTTTGCGTCCTGACATAAATCTTCCTTTAAGGAAAAATCCCTCCCTTCTTCTTCCTCTTCTGCTTCCTCCCTTTCTCACCAGGAGGTGTGCACACCTCTGCTTTCCCTCTTTCCCTTCCTTGTTCTTTCTTTCTCGCTTTCCCCTATCTTTCTCTCTCTCTCTCTCTCTCTCTCTCTCTCTCTCTCTCTCTCATAATAAACCTGCCACATGGACATCGAGTCTTCCATGTGAGTAACTTTCCACCGTCTGCCCTGCCCACATGGCATGCCTTACCTGCTGTGGGGCACCTTTGTCCAAACCCACCAAGGCCTCTCTTAAGCCTTATCATTACACTATGTCCATGCTTGGACCAAGCAGGTGTTCAGGAAAATGAATCTAATGCTTTGCCCTCGCTGACTTCAATGCCAGTATCTGCGATCAGATCAGAGGAGGGCGAAATGGATGTGCCAGGCTGTGTGGTGGGAGGCACATGCTGAGCTGTCAAAAATAATTGCTGCCAAGGCCTTGGTTCAGAGGAGTGGCATGATATTAGGAACTTCATATTCCACGGCAGACGGATAGGAGGATATTTTGGGCCCAGAGAGAGCTGAAAACAACCCATCAGCTTGAGTTGTGGGGCCTGCCCTGCCCTAAGCAGCCTCATGGGGGGAAAAAAGAGGCCAAGCCTTCGGAAAGCTGACAGGCACTTTTCAAATTTCGGTGCAATGGGCAACGGGAAACATGCGTCACTGCAGCCGAGCTGCAGCCCTGGGGCGACCCATCACTTAACCTGATTACGGACTCAGGCTCCGTTTCTCTATGTGCAGTCGTATACCTTTTCCAGATGAGAGAGCAGAATCTGCTTTAGAAGATGGAGGAATACCTTCTGCCGCTGGACACACTCTCTTTACTCTTTGTGGGTTTCAAAATCTGAGTTCTCACGGGGCTTGAAAACACATCACATAAGGTTTTAGGAGCAAGCGGAGCCCTGTGCTGTTAGCACTGGAAGAAACCAAAGCCGGTTGAGTGTGTGTGTGTGTGTGTGTGTGTGTTTGTGTGTGTGTGTGTGTGTGTGTGGCAGGGGGTGTCTATGTGCGTGTAGATGCACGTGTGCTAGTTCTCACCCAGCCCTCCATATTTGTCTGATCCTCCTGAGACAGGGAGGGGGGAAACACAATCCCCCCAGGTAGGTCAAAAGGGCCTAAGGATGCCCAGGGTTCAAGCAGACTTTCCTATTCCTGCTTTGCAGAGGCCTGCGCCTAGGGGAGGGCTCCTGGCTGAGCTCAGCACCAAGCTGGGCTGAGCCCACACAGCTCAGTGAGTCACCTCAGCACAGGAAGTGTCTTAATGGAATGCTCGCTGTGAGAGACACGAGTACACGGGGTTGGGAGGAGGGAGTGTGTGGGCCTGGCCCGGAGAGACATGCGTGTTTCAATGAGGTCGACAGCTAAAATCCGCAGCCTCAGTCTGAGCACCGATGGCAGCAGGATCTTCTGTGGTCAGCATAGACGTGGCAGATGAAATACTGTCTGCATTTTTCCTACCCAGGAAGAGATACTTACTCTGCTGGGACATGTTGGGGCATCCCTTTTCCCGTCCCTGTGAAACTGTAAGATCTCTTTAAGGATTTAGGATTTAGTTTCCTTTTGTCCTTTTTCTACTCTCTCTCTCTCTCTCTCTCTCTCTCTCTCTCTCTCTCTCTCTCTCCTTCATCTTCTGTTTTGTTTGTTTTCTTTTGGAGACAGGGTTTCTCAGTGTAGCCCTGGCTAACCTGGATCTCGCTCTGTAGACCAGGCTGGCCTCGAACTCCCAGTGTTCTGCCTGCCTCTGCCTCCCAAGTGCTGTGATTAAAGGCGTGCGCCACCACTGCTGGGCCTTCTTTCTTCTTTTTGATCTGATCCTATAGCAGAAAATGACCTTGAACTTCTGTGCACTGCCACACCCAGTTTATACTGAGGGGATCCAACCCAAGGCTTCCTGTACATTGGATGAGCACTCGACCGACTGAGCTCCACCCCAGATCCTCTAATCTATCGGACAGGTCATGGCCATTCTCTCCAGCTCTCATTTCTCACTGGATTTTCTCTTCCAGAGATTCATTCATTGCAGTGCTAGAGACTGAACTTGGGGCCCTGGACACCTTCGGCAAGCAAACACTAGAGTGAGAAACTTCCTTGAAACAGTTGATCCTCCTGCCTCAGTCTCCTGAGCAGCTGGAATTACTGATGAAGTGTAGAAGTTTCCTATTTGATTACATCTGTCAATCCTTCCTTTTGTGTGGCTTAGCAGGCGTCATAATTATACCTGTTAGTACACTCCATCTAAAATGCAATGTCCTCCTCTACTTCCAATTTACTTTCTTTTGTTTCCTGAGACAAGATCCTACTGTGCAGGCAGGTCCTAAACTCCAGCTTTTCCTGCTTCAGTCTCTCAAGTGCTGGAATTACAGGCACATGTACCTCGAAGAAAAGCAGAAAACTATATTCTCACAGAAAGTGGCTAACTTCTAAGTGAGACAGCCTATTACTGAGTGGAAGGTGGTGAGGTGAGACAATAGAGAATTGTCTGCAGGGTCTGCCTTTATCATGTTCCTCCACGGGCCAATGTGCCTTCTCAAAAAGCCCCCCAATTTTTCCTGTGACCCACTTGACTGTGGGTTCCATATCTCACACTGTGCCATAGTGGAAATTCTGCACTCCTCACAGTGCCCCCTTTCTATCTGTAATGTGGAGACCCAGAGAGGTTTCCTAGTGAGAACTTACCAGGGTTTGAGAATCAGGACTTGCTGTACCCAGCAGGGCTGCATCAGGGGATGATTTGACAATGGGCATGGTTACCAGGTGTTTGGAAGTGTCTACACTTGGCTGTGTGGTGTGTTTTGCTCTTGCAAGGGGGAGGTCTTTTGCCTCTCCCCTTGGCATGTTATAAAAATCCTTTCAATAAACCTTGAGGCTGTTGAGTAGTGATCCAGGCCCTCCTGATGCTATCCTGTGTTTCTGTCTTTCTTCTCGTCAACTAGGTCTCTCTTTCTACCTAATTCTTATCCTTTTCTCCTCCTTAGAACCCTAGAAAAGGTGGGAAAGATAGGAGCTGGACTCCCGCAGTCTCCCACCCTGTGAGAGCAGAGAGGTTCTATCCTTGTGATCACCAGGCAGTCCCACTGATCTCCAGTCCTACATCTTGTCAGAGATGCTAAATCTCTTCAGAAGGGGTTGCCTTTGCCTCAGCCTTCATGAAAGGCCAATGGCTCTTCTCAGCCTCATGAAGAGGCCGGATTGGCTTTTCTGAGCTATACTGAGTCACCTGGGCCTTTGAGCATCTCTATTTCGTCCTGAATCCTGGGAAATCGATCTTGAATGACCCTATCAATTTCTTGCTTCTGACCCTCTCTATAGAGAGTGCTTAAGCACAGTACAAAGGAGTGGGAAGGAAGCTGTCATAGTTACCATCCTTATCACTGTGACCAAATTTGACAAGCAGCAACTTCAAGGAAGGAGGATTTATGTTGGTGCATGGTTTGAGAGTACAATACATCTTGTTGGGAAAGCATGGCAGTGGGAGGGCTGGGCCAGCAGGAATGTGAGGCTGCTTGCTCACATCCCAGGGAACCAGGAAGCAGAAAGAGAAGATGAAGCAGGTCCAGGCTTCGTGAACATCAAGGGCCAACTCCAGTGACCTACTTCCCCCAGCCAGGTTCCATCTTGCAGGCCTTCTATTACTGTGAAGAGACAC
This sequence comes from Peromyscus aztecus, assembly GCA_902168405.1. Lineage (NCBI taxonomy): Eukaryota > Metazoa > Chordata > Mammalia > Rodentia > Cricetidae > Peromyscus > Peromyscus aztecus. The sequence goes on from CABHPQ010166693.1 coordinate 29,230, forward strand.
CATGACCACGGCAACGCTTATACAGGAAAAAACATTTAATTGGGGCTGGCTTACAGTTCAGAGGCTTAGTCCATTATGGTCATGATGGGCGGAGCATATGCAGACATGGTGCTGGAGAAGGAGCTGAGAGTTCTACATCTTGATCCACAGATGGCAGGAAGTGAACTGAGACACACTTCCTCGAACAAAGCCACATCTACTCCAACAAGGCCACACCTCCTAATAGTGCCACTGCCTGTGAGCCTATAGGGGCCATTACATTCAAATGACCCACAGTCCCCAAACAGCACCAGCATCTGGGGGCCCAAATGTTCAAACACAGGAGTTCATAAACAGAGAGACATTTCACATTCAAACCACAACAGAGTCTGTCCTTTTCCTTCCAAGCATTTCTCTTCCCTGCCACAGACCAAAATTTCTCACAGAAATGAGTGAGGACTGGTGGGAACTGCTGGAGACATGGATGGTCAGAACTAACAGCAGCTACTTCCTGATGCTTTTTCCATAGACCTGCACCAAGAGATTTTGCCACCTTCTCTGACTCACTAGGGTAGCATTTGCCTGCCCACAGATCCTCATTTCTTTTCCCCTTGGAAATCCCAGCAGCTCCCCCTCTGCCCTGGAGAAAACTGCAAAGTTGTGCAACATGAGTGACCTACAAAGCTCTGGGGATCCTGCCGTTCAGACCTTGTTCTCTAGAGGATTCTCTTGCTTGTTCCTCTCCCTTGTGGAGGGGGCGGTACAGACTGCCTAGGCAAAAGAGTGCATTCTGTCAGCTTTTAAGTAACACAAATGAGCTTTTAAAAAAAAAATGATGTAGGCCTGGGCACTTGGGAGGCAGAGGCAAATAGATCTCTGAGTTCGAGACCAGCCTGGTTTACAGAGCGAGTTACAGAACAACCAGAGCTACATAGTGATATCTTGTCCCAAAATAATAATATAAAGAAGAAGAAAAGAAAAATAATTTAGGATATAGACAAGGTCTTACTATGTATCTCTGGCCAGGCTTGAACTCCTTATGTAGACCAGGCTGTTCTCGAACTCACAGATATCTGCTTGCCTCTACCTCCTGAGTGTTGGAATCAAAGACATGCCCAACTACCCAGCTTTAATGATGTGTTTTAAAATACATTTTAACTATATTTAATTATTAATAGTAGTATATTTGAAATTTCACACAATGTATTTTGATCATATTCCTCTGTGCTAGATGTTTTTGTGTCCATTTGACACAAGCTAGAGTTATCTAAAAGGAAGGAACATCTGTTGAAAAAATGCCTTCATAAGATCCAGATGTAGGGCATTTTCTTAATTAGTGATTGATGGGGGAGGGCCAAGCCCATTGTGTGTGGTACCATCCCTGGGCTAATGGTCCTGCATTCTATAAGAAAGTAGGCTGTATATACTCACTCATAAGTGGATTCTAGATATAAAATAAAGAACAATCAGACTACAACCCACAGAACCATGGAGGCTATATATATAACATGGAGGTCCCTAGGTCGACTGTGGCTTATAATAAATTTCAGTTTTACTCAATCACTGAGCAAGCCTCAATGAAACATCTTACTATTAAGATAAGAATACATACTCTATCAAGCTGATAATAGAAAAATTAATTAATTAATTTTAAACAATAAAAAAATAAAGAAAAATAAAAGAAAAACAAAAGAAAAACTTGAAATATTAAACAAACAAACAAACATTTTACTAAAGCAAAAAACCAGAGAACTAGGGACTCATAATTCCTCTCCACATTCTATTCTTTCCCTTGTTTTATATATTTTAAATTTTTTATCGGTGGATTCTGCTGGAGTTCACTGGTGGATTCTGCTGGAATATCCGATGCAGATAAGCACTGGAGAGCTCCTGTTGCAAATCACCCTCTAGAGCGATGGAAGGATCTTTCTACTAGCACGTAGAGGAGACCCGATCTAATGTTGGTGTGGCCCCGGGGTTCTGTTTATGTCTTTCCTTAGGACAATGAGGTTCCTCCTTAGATTCCTGAGCACTGAATGCGCCCTGTGACTGCTGCTGAAGCCCAACATAACAGAGACCTAATGGGTCTTCATGAAAAAATCTACCCTTCTGATGCCAATGGAGATTGACAGCCCAATATCGCCAGCTTTGGCAAGCATTAATGTAAGCCTAGGAACTGTAGCCATGAGATTGGATTCTCCAGAAGAGCTGCCAGCTAAAGTCGTGCTGGGATCAAGAAAAATGGGCCTTGGCGGTACATGTTACTGGAGTTGTATCCATGCCAGTGGATGTCCACACAATCCAGAAGAGAATTTGACATTGCTGCTGCCGCTGTTGCTGTTATAGCAATGGCACCCACCACTGCTACTCTTTCTGGGATTACCATTTCATAATTGCTTACTACAGCTAGCACAATGGAGACCCTGGCAACAAAAGTAGCTACCACAGTTAGTTAATCTTTCATTCTATTGGGCATGATAAATTTAATTCAGTAGTTATGTACATCTTGATTGGCTTTGAAAATTATAAATTTATAAACTCAAATTCCAGTTGCTTTTGGGATACTATCTTACAAGGACACCAACGTACAGTATGGCTCGTTAAGGAAGGGAATGGCTCAGTTGCCTTTAGCCTAGTGGCTATGGGTGAGATAGGACCTCTGTTGGTCTTTTCTGTATCAAACACACAGATTGCAAGCCCAGTGCCACTTTGAGATCTTTGGCAGCAATTAACTATGCAGCTCACACACGATTGAGCCTGTATGAAAATGAGTATTCAGAGATGGGTAATGCCTGGGGGGCACTCACCAACCTAAGACAGAGCACCTGTGTGGCCTGGGCAGGCATCTCCATGACGGGTAAGGTGACCTGCTGATGTCCCACGCAACCCAAGTCAGAAGCTCATTTTTTAATAAAAGGGGAACCTGTAGGGTCCTGGCCCCTGTTTTGGGTAACTGCTGCCTTGCTTGCGCACCTTGACCTTGATATCCTCCCTATGCTAATTCCCTGCCAGGTTCCACCCTCCTGAATGCTTAAGAGAAGTTCCTTGTCTGTGTATCCTGAATATTGGACGTTAACAGATTAGAAGCAAGATTCTAAAACATCAGTAGTGAACTTTGCCCTCCAGGGTCCTCCCATTTTGCTGTAAGCCTGTATCTAAGACCTCCTCTCCTCTTCAATAAATGACATTTGGCATTTAAAATTAAAAAATACATATATATATATATACCTTCCCCACAACTTCCTGGTATTTTTCACTGACTGGGATCTACACAGGTCTTGTGCATGCTGTTATAATCACCCTGTATTCATACGTGCATCTGCCCTGTCTGTGTCTGGAGTATAGTTTCCTTGATGTTCTCTGTCATCTCAGGCTCTTAAAAAACTTTCCATTTCCTCTTTCACAAAGATCCTTGACCTTGTGGGGAGGGGTGTGTTATGACTGTCCAGTTTAAGACTGAGCACTCTGCACATGGACCAGTTGTTGGGGAGGGGGACTGTCTGGGTTAATCGGCATCTACTACGAGGAGAAGCTTCTCTGATGAGGGCTGAAAGATGCTGTGCTCTATGGGTATAGCAATAGGTCGTTTTATTACTATGTCCGTGGAGCAGAATAACGGTATTGAGTTCTTTCCTAGTCCTATGACCTATGTATTCAGAGGTTCTTGGCCCTTTAGTACGGTCAGGTACTAGTTCCATATCATGGAGCAGGTCACTAATCCAAACAGAAAGTATTTGGTTCCTGTGGTGGTTTGAAAGAAAACAGCCCCATAGGGAGATGCACTCTTAGGAGGTGTGGTTTTGTTGGAGTAGGTGTGGCCTTGTTGGAGGAGGTGTGTCACTGTGGAGGCGGGCTTTGAGCTCTCGTATGCTCAAGCTCTGCCCAGTGTGGCACTCAGTTCATTTCCCGTTGCCTGCGGATCAAGATGTAGAGCCTCAGCCTCTTCTCCAGCGTGTCTGCCTGCATGCCATCTGCCATGGCAATAATGGACTAAACCTCTGAACTGTGAGCCAGCCCCAATTACATGTTTTCCTTTGTAAGAGTTGCCCTGGTCATGGTGTCTCTTCACAGCAATAGAAACCCTGACTGAGACGGTGACTCCCATAGTTGTTGTTGTAACCTGTGGCATTCACAGCTGGATGAGACTGAGGTTTACATTTCTTCTTGGCAGCACACGTAGCCTCTTCCAGCACCATAAATGTAAGCCAGTAGTGATGAGGCCTGCAGGACAGTACCAGTTCAAAGTCTTCATGTTCTGTGTGCAGATATGTCGTGTCTTCAGCAATAGGGTCTCATTCCCAAGCTCTGGAGGATAACCAGGAGTACTGGCAATAACCTGTAGTGCTTAGGGGGTCTCTGTGTCCCCATGGGCCAACAACTCAAAAAGAGGTGACCCATTCCTGACAAATGAGCTTTGAACAAGCAACTCAATTCTCAGAAGTTTTTATTTATTTTTGAGGCAGGGTCTCACTTTGTAGCCCTAGATGGCCTAAAACTCACAGAGATCTGCTTTTTTCTGTTTCCCAAATGCCAGGATCAAAGGTGTGTTCCAGCACACCCAGCCCCACTGTTGGAAATTTTTAAGACCGTGATTAAAGATTCATGTTGTTTATTATAACACTGTAATAGGGAAAAATTGGCTGTTGCTCCACAGCAAGGGAATTGATTCAACTATGACACATCTACCTAATGGAACATTATTCAGCTTTTAAAACTATGCTATCATGAATATTCATAGACATAGAAAGAGCATTATAGTAAATTGTTGAAAAAAGTAATTGTACTATAATACCATTTCTGTCAATATAGACACAGAGAGAGGTAGGGTGCATGTGTGCGTGCGTGCGTGTGTGTGTGTGTGTGTGTGTGTGTGTGTGTATGTGTGTGTGTGTGTGTGTGTGTGTGTGTGTTACCATAACCTGATCTACCTGAAATGACTGGAATTTTCATCTTTCCAATTGCCTGTATTTCTGTTCCAGTTTCCTTACTGTTGCTGTGATAAAAAACACTCTGACCAAAAGCAATTTAGGGGAGGGAAGGATTTATTTCAGTTTGTAGGTCATATTTGTAACTAAGGGAAGCCAGGACGGAAACTCAAATGGGAGCCTGAGGCAGAAACCACAGGAGAACGCTGCTTGCTGGCTCCCTCCCGGGCATATGCTTAGATAGCTTTCTTATAGTCCCATGGAATGGTGCCACCCCAAGTGGACTATACAATTAAAGTCAAGATAATGTCCCACAGATGTGCCTAAAGGCTAATCTGGGCAATCACTCAATGGAGACCTCCTTTGTAGGTGACTCTAGGCTCTGTCAGGTTGAGAGTTAAAGCTAACTATAACTGTCCCTTATAGGTGAGTGTCTATTTCCTTGTAAGAAGGAAAGACTAAGAATTAATTTCAGTTTGAAGCTAGACTATGTTGTGTGCTAACTAGACTGACAAAAAAATACCAAAAGGATTGATAATGCCAGATTGGTGAGGATGTGAAGGATATGGGCTTCTTTTTTTCTTTCTTTCTTTAAGACAGGGTCTCTCTACCTAGCTCTGGCTGTTCTGGAACTCACTACATAGACCAGGCTGGCTTCAAACTCAGAGATCCACCTGCCTCTTCCTCCCAAGTACTGGGATTAAAGGTGTTACCAACAACCAAGTCCAGCTAGGACTGGGATTCTTGTTTGTTTGTTTGTTTTGAAACAGGGTTTTACTGTGGTAGCCCTGACTGTCCTGGAACTCAGTGATCCGCCTACCTCTGCCTCCTGAGTACTGGAATTAAAGGCGTGCGCCACCACTGCCC
>CABHPQ010166694.1:0-49587 GCA_902168405.1 Peromyscus aztecus
TGAAGTATAAAGCACAAAAATAGAATATAAATCCCATGAGACTAAAAGTCTGAGCAAGCTCAATACTGCAAGAATACTCTATAACTGTGAAAACTAATAATTCCCCTTGACACGTCGCATCATTCTTATTTTTATTCAAATATCATATTATTTAGAGCACAGTTCTTATGTGAAAACACATTTTAAGCAATTATAATAAAAAGTAAGCAATAATGAGTTTAACATTAATCCGTTGATCTCTACCAGGTATTATAAACCTTTTAGGCTAAAACTTTTCTGGTTATTGTATTGGGAAAGACATACATGATGATGCTTTCAGGTTTAATATGGTCTAACCCCATAATGCGTGTCTTAATTCTATATGATAAAGTTGTACATGTATGTGGCATATACACATAATGATGCTGAGGGAATAAAATTATTGTATTGCCTTATTTAAATTCTTTAAATTAAATTTAATAGTTAAGCTTGAAGGCCAGTTGTCTTTATTTATATTTTAGCATAGCTTTTTTTTCTACCAGGCTTACATGAACAACCCCTATTTTTGACTTTTAAGAAATACAGCATGTTTTAAGAAATACATCGTAATCATTATATAATTCCTGATTGTTCTCCCTTATGCTTCCCCAAATACACTTTCCCTCCCCCTACATCACCTTATTCTAGAAACAGAGTTCAGCATTTTTGCAGAATTACTTAAATATCGAACCAGACACATCTTGATCTTGCTGCACTTATATCAGCTGGCAGCTATTTGCACTTACAAAGTTAAAAAGTAATAAACATGGGTACAATGCTTTAAGGAAAACAATATTCAAACCCAAACACTTCTTTTATGTCTGCAATATATGCTTTTTTACAATTCCCTTTCTACAAGAGTGTTCCATGCCTCAATCTCTCTGTAAAAGGCAGATTTTGATAAGACACTCTTTTCTCATTCAAGTATACCATACTTCTTCCACCAATATAAGCTCCTATGTGCAGTAAAGATGTATCTATCTATATAATATTTTACATTGCATTTTTCCCATTGGATCATACTAGATCCTATCATTGATTTTATACACTTGGTGTCCAGGAAACTAACTCTCAACAGTTGGCACTATGTGTATTCCTGATGCTTTTCCCTATTATGTGTATTCATACCTTACTCTGCTTTCCAGAACTCTGAGACATGGTTAATGTTCTAAGTGTTATATTCTCCTGTATACCTAACTGTTTCTATTGAGTCAGAAAAGTTCTCAGGCTTAGGCATTGTAGTTAGTAATCCCAGATAAGAGATTTGAGAAGCATTAGCCCCCTACTGAATCTTAGGGGAAAGTATTTGAGAACGAACAGAATTTCCAGGGAAAATTACAGCTGATGCATGTGTGACCAACAAAGTAAAACTACAATCCACCCAAAGAATCACCAATGTAATGAGAGAGAAAAGAGCCTGCAAACTGCATGAATTTTGCAAATTCCTACACTGTCCTGTTGTCTACTGGTTCTTGCCAAGTGAGAATCCTTTCCACAGGTGTCTTACCCTGAGGAATCCTGTTAGGTAATCATATGCTGATCCAAGAGTAGGCTGCATGGCTCCCTACACATAATTATAGAAAATACTATGCAAGCTACCACCAAATGAAGCAATTCAGCAGCCCTACTCAGTTGCAATACCTACAAATCACAGTTACCAGTGTGACAATGTATGTATTTAAGGTTCAATTATCTGCACTCACATGCTGGTGGCAACCAACAGCTGTCTAATTAGACTTAAAACCCACTTAATGAGAGGGAACTCATGCCTGGTATTGGAAATCTAGCGAGTTTCATGGGTCTAGTGAGGTCAAGGAACTTCGAAAAGCATTTACTGGCAGTACTTGGCTAAATCAACATGACTCCAGTCACTACAGGTTACTATTGACCAGTAGAAGTAGAATCATTCTCTCACAGGGATAAGCCACTAGTATCACTGTCCAATGCAATGTGGTCAGCCTTGAAACCAGGCAATACAAACCGCAATTATAGACTCAGCAGATTGCATTTTTATTGAACACATATACCCAAATGTCACAAATATAATCAAAACAAAAGGAGCTGTCAACTTGAAGGGGTGAATGGAAGGGTGAAGGGTAAACGGGAAGGATATGGGAGAAGTTAGCTTAAAGTAAGGAATGGCAGGGCAAACTGACATAATTCTATTTCAACTAAAAACATTAAAGGATAAATTTATTTGCAAATTTAAAAAATTGATAATCTAATTACATCGAATGAAGATATTAAAAAGCAAAGTAGCAAATCATAAATTCTATATTCTGTTTGTTCAACTGATGAACATAATTATTATAAACCAACTAAGTGGAACAAAAAAATAAAATCAGCGTTGGATATCTTCATAAGAAACTGACATACTATGTATTGCATTTGGCTTTTTATAACATAAATTGGGAATTTGACATAAGTTAAAATGTTCACAATTTAGCTAATATTAATAAAAAGAAAATTAGTTTTTCTTAACTTGTTAATAGATGTAAATATTTATTAATAGCTTTCCTGTTACTCTTTCAGTGTTGACAGTGACACACACCTATATTCTCAGTGTATAAGAAGAGAGAAGAGGATGGAGAGTTCACAGACAGCCTGGACTACACCAGGGAGTTCCTTCTAGCCGAAGGTTCATGTCTAGGCCCTGAGTTAAACAAAGAAACAAAAGCCCAAAACAATCTAAAATTATTCTTTCTATAGTATTTTTATCTTTATAGAACAAGCACCAAAACACCTTACACTCACATATATTTTTTGAATGGCAACAGGAAACTTTTTTTCTTTAGGAAATATAGTAAATAAAAAAATAACAGAAGGTTTTTAAGGTAACACAATTTTAGTCATTGGACGTGGGCATAATGAGTTAGAAGCACTGGTGGAAAATTATGATAGTAGAGGCTGTAAAGCATTTGGTAACATTGTAGGTTACCACACAGTGAATGCACATTGATGGATAACTGTTACATAAGTAATGAACCAATATAGATAAATAAACAGACTTAAGATAACTTAAATCTAAAGATGTATTTTAAAACCAAGTTTGAGTTTGATCTGGGATGACGTAATAGCTCAACACACAAGCCGACTTTCTGTATGGTACAGAAAAAATGTTTATTTCATTAAATCAACAAGTATAGCTTGTTGGACCTACTATTTATATATTGTCATAACATATAGAGCATACATATGCACACACCCATATGCTTAATTATGAGTTTGTTACTAGTTTATTATTTTTTTTTGTTGCTGTTGTTAATATATTCCCTAGTTTTCTTTCTGTTGCTGTGAAGAAGCACTGACCTAAAGCAATTTGGGTAGGGAAGTGTTTATTTGGCTTACACTTCCACGTTGTAATCCATCATTGAGGGAAGCCAAAGTTTGAACTCCAGGCAGGAACTCAAGCAGACACCGCAGAGGAATGCTGCTTCATTGGCTTGCTGCTGTTGGCAAGTTCTTTCCTGCCTGACACAATCCAGGACCACTTGCCCAGCACGGGCATTGCCCACCATGGGCTGAAACCTATCACATCAATCATTAATGAAGAAAAGGTCCTCAGATCAGTCTGACGCAGGCAATTCCTCATTTGAGTCTTTCTCTCTCTCTTTTTAAAACATAATTTCATTTTTAATTCTTTGGGAATTTCACATGTTGCACCCTAATTCCACTCACCTCCCAGTCCCCCCATATCCCCCCTCACCCCTGCTGTAACCCCAAAACAAAAGGAAAAAAATAATCAAACCAAACCAAAAGGAAGCAAGCAAACAAACACACAAAAACAGAAACAAAACAAAACACACACAAAAAAACCCTCTTCTTCCCAGAAAACCCTTGATTGTGTCAAGCTGATAAAAAAAAAAAAAAACTAACAATGTAATATTTGACTTCAAAGCAATATTAAAATATGAAATGTTAGGTATGGTAGTTTAGGCCTGTAACCCCAGTCCTCATGAAGCTAAAACAGAAGGAGCACCATGAGTCAGAAGCAAGCATTGACTACACAGAATTAAAGTATTTGAACAAAAACCAAACAAATAAGCACAAAAACCACCCAAATAACTGATTAAAAATTATATTTTTATTGTACATGTAAAGTATTTTGACTTCACGTATGACTTCACATGCTGGCTCTGTGCCTGCAGAGACAGGAAGAGGGTCCTGAGTTCCCTAAAACTCTTGTTTCAAACAGCTGTGAACTGCCATGGGAATTCTGGGAAGGCCACACAGGTCCTCTGGAAGAGCAGCAAGTGCTCCTACCGGCTTAGTTATCTTGCTTACCCACAAATGATTTTTTCAAATAATATTCTATGTGATTAGTAAGTCTAGTCTTAATTTTATTTAACCTCCTGTTTATATAAAATTTCTAGAATATGGAGTAATTTATCACAAATAAACTTTCATGTTTTACCAGAAAATAAGAAAGTCATTTACCCCCAATCTCAATGTTTTTGTTATTAACAAAACAAAACGTATTTGTTTTTATTTATCTGTTTTTATAAGTTCTTTGAGAATTATGAACAGAGTGGTGATGAACACAGCTGAGCAAGTGTCTATGAAGTAGGATGTTGAATAAGAGTTCATGGTTTTTATTTCTTTTGTAAAATCGAAGGCTTTATCAAAATGACAACCACCGGCACCTATGTTCTTTGATAACTTATTTATAAGAGTTTGGTTTCATAGCTTCAAAAACTTAGACAGAACACGTTTAAGCAGATTAAAATTATTTCTAATTCAGAAATGAAAAATTACCAGATTATATGTATGTATATTTTTGTCAGTTCCATCCTTTCAATAAGAAAATGAGTATAAGATTTTACTCAGTAATATAATTTAATATTTAAATATATATTTAAATATTTTCAAAATTATTAAATACTCATTTAAGTTGTTATAAAAATTACAGAAACACAATACCTTATCACTGAAGGTTAAAATTATTTAAAAGACTTTGTAATCTCAGATAACACTTTTTTTTTTCAAATATTCTACAGGACTGTGATGGATATGTTTCTGTATCAACTTCATATAAGCTCAGGTCATCTGGGAAAAGGGAACCTCAGCTGAATAAAACATTTTTTTAATCAGATGGTCCCATTGGAATGTCTTTGGTGCGTTTCTTTGATTAGTGATTGATGATTGCTCTGGGAGGAAATTGCTCTGGGCAGTGGTACCATGGGCAGGTACCTGGGTTGTAAGAGAAAGCAGGTTAAGGGAGCCATGAAGAAGAAGCCAGTAATCAATATTCATCTTTGGTTTCTGCTTCAGGTCTGGTCTTCAGGTTCCTGCCTTGAATTCCTGCCTGAGTTATCTTCATAATACACTGTAAGATGTAAAGAGAAATACACTTTTATAATTTTCATGATTGCTTCACAGGACTTAAAACAGTGTTGTAATTTAAACATTTCCCAACCATTATATTTCCTTTTAATATACCTTTCCTCACCATGTTAATTTTGATCATGATGTTTATCACAGCACTAGAGAGAAAAGTGGACAAGGGCCACCCCTAAATCTCTACAGACCACTAATTTTTGCATCAAGATTTCATTAGGAAAAAAGTGAAGAATTAATTTACTGGGTCTAATCAGGCAGTGTTGGAGCATGCTTTTAATCCCACATTTGGGAGGCAGAGGCAGGCAGATCTCTGAGTGTTTCAGGCCAGCCTGGTCTACAGGGAGAGTTCCAGAACAGCCAGGACTACACAGAGAAACTCTATTTCAGGGAAAACAAATTACTGGGTCTAAGGCAAACTATTTTACATGTTTATGTAAATTACAAAGTTGACTACTAGATATAATTTGCATTTTTTGCCCATGAACAAATCTTATAAATATATCATGATGCCTCAGCTTCTGAAATAAGATAATTGTCCTCCTAAACATGTTAAAAGAGGACATTCTATTTTATTATATTTCAATGTGTCCTTTGAGAGATTATCACTGCATTTGCACTTTTTATATACTTATTAGTTATTTATGGTGGTGCTGTGTATATATTTAGAGGTTTACAATATTCTTTTCTATATTGCTGTTTTTGCATAACTTCATAAAAATCTTCTTTGTATTTGAGGTAATTTTTTATGTTTGTTTGCCTCGTGGCATTTCAAAGAGCATTCGCTGTAAAATAAGCATTTCTCAAACCATTTTATTTCCTTTAAACAACCGTCTTAATGCCTTTATAATATATTTAGGAACACACACACACAACCACAACAATTACTGAAAAAAGAAGTCATGAGTTTGAAAAAGAACCAGAAGTATACTGGAGGGTTTTGAGGGATAAAAGGGAAGGTGGAAGTGATGTAAATAAATCATAATCTCGATATTTTTTAAAATTTTTGAAAAGACTGTATTTTATTCATAAATGCTCCAATTATGAAAGGGACTTTGTGAGTGATTTCCAGTTTAATTCAGGATACTTTCAGAATTTCAATATTTCACACACACATAAATGTAAGTGCACTCACACAAACAGATAACATTAGTGATATCTTTAAGGAGTCTTCAGAAGTAGGTAAGTTATTTAATATTTGCATTTTTACATATGCTTCTATAGAGAGAAAAAACATTTTCTTTTTAATTACACAATTATCTTAATCGCTTCCTCAAAGTGTAATCAGTGAGTTATAAATAGGTTGATTTCTAAAGTGATTCTCATTGTCAAACTGCCTTCAAGAATTCAATAGTTTCAACCAAAGAATACAGTTGTTGGGAACATTTTTGTTTTTCCCCAAAATTTTTTTCATTATATTACTATATAAGAGGATTTCTGTCTTTTTTCTTTTTTCTTAGAAAGGAAAGTTTTGCATATATTTGTGCAGAACTTATGATTAATACTCTTAGTACATAAAACAAGTGTATTGTATTCTTAAAGACAATTAGAAAGGAAAGATCTTGTGGGGAAAATGCAGTTTTCAGGTTCTACATCAGTCAAAACGTACTTAATGGGCCGATTGAATGCAACCTGACCCAGGTACAAATTATTAATCTGAAATGCCATGTGTTTGTTATTGGTTTCAAATAATCCATCAGCTGACTCATGTCTAAATGTAATACAAAACACACTGAACTATAATTAATTGACTTTGATAAGTGGCCCATGAGTTTCAGTGAAGCTGAATTTTAGCTGTAGTTGGAAATATTTTCCACAAAGATATTTATAAGTGAGTTGGAATAAAGTGCCAAATTGCATATAAGGCTGTTTTATAGTGTAGTGTTAAAGTCTTTGCTTATTGTTATGTAGAAGGCCTTTAATTTTTTTCTCAATTTTTGAGAAAATAAATCTACAAGAAACATAATGAATCAAATAAATATAGCATCTTAAAGTAATCATTTTAATTATAAATGATAATGCATTAAACTAAGTTATCAAACTTTGCTTTCCAAAATAAAGTAGTAAAAAAATTGAGGAAAATGATGTTGAACTCTGATAAGGGTTGTTCATCCTGTCTCTGTACACTTCTATATTAGAAACTTCTAGAATATAATTTGGCTTCATAAATCTAAACCTCACAGAAGCTCACCTACCGTCATGTATTAACACAATATTCTTGTAATGGGTAAATCTACTGTATTAATATGATGACCATTTTACACAAATATTTTGGAACACCTATACATCTCATGATATTATTTAAAATTAAAAGGGAAAAATTAAACATCAAATACTGAGAAACACTTATTATGGATATAGGCTTATCTAAAATAAAATATTTTGTAGTAAATTCCCAGTTAAGAGTAACTCAGTTTACTAGAGATTGTCAATTAGCAAAACAAGGAAAAATTATAACAGGGGAAATATAATTATATTGAAATCTAGAATGTAAAATTCCATGATTCTGTGACATCATTGCTCATAAAGTAATTTCTATACAATTGTGGGAGTGGATGTTCTTTGAGTGTACACACTCCTGTACTCATCATTGATCTGGCAGCCATACCAGCAGACTGAAAATACCAGCCTCATAGTAACATCCATTTTATAGAGGAATTCCCAGACACATTTAAATACCATGTATTTCGTACTAATTTTTCTACACATTTGAAAATATCAATTGAATAAATTTGGAGTGGATTGTTCTAGTCACAGAGTTTCTTTACTACTGTTAGAATATGAACTAGCATTAAAATGTCCCAATTTTGTCTTAGCTATACCTAAGTTTAAATGGGCTCAACTTCTGGTGAAGAACGGTTATGGTCAGGACATGGAATGCTAAGTCAATGTTGTTTAAATTTCCAAAGATATTAATCACTCAATGTATAAAGGATGTTCTTTTTTTGATTGTCTAATAAATGTTTGCATGAATGTTTGATTTTCATGGTAGACAAATTAAAGGAACAGGATTCATAATTTTAAATTATATATTGTGTATGCTCTTGTCTGTTGATCATTACTGAAAATTTGGCTCTGCTCTTTCTTGCTTTCTAGAAAGTCATGGTTAAATTATACAGAAATGTAATACCTGAAACAGATTGGGTTGTTAACATATTAAATAATATGGTTGCTAAGACAAAAACCCATAGAAAATAATCTCTTACTGATAAAGAGGTAACAAAATTATTTTTCCAGTAAATAAAATACAAGTAAATTTTTGGTCCATATTGTTAATAATTGGTGATTTAAATTAATGTGTTACTTGGGATCTATATAAAAAGATCCTCTTTTTAAGATTTTATAAAAATACTCCAGAGTATTATCTAAAGTTACCTCTTAAAATCCTATAGAGATTGTACTTAATGCTTTTATAGGTGGCATAAGTAAAAAGGACCACAGAAATAGAAGCTGATGATATAATTGCACAATTATTATTGCTTCCATATCTTAAGGGCAAAATGATGCCAATATGTAGAAATGGAGGCTTTGGAAATACAGGGAATAAGGTGTATTGGCAAACAGTTATAAATGATAAACAGCCTAAATTAAAAATAAAGTTAAATGGGATTGAGATTGAAGGATTATTGGATTCTGATGCTGGATGTATCCATAATTTCACAAGAATCCTGGGATCCCAGCTGGCCTTTACTCAATTTGTAGTCATTGGAACCTTATCTAAAATAAAACAAAATATAGAATGGATTAAACCTATAGAGCCTATAAAACAGATAGGAATGTTAAAGCTTTATGTAACTGATATAGTCATGGATTTATGAGAAAGAGATTTGCTACAACAATATGGAGCTCAAATTAATGTCTATAATCTCGAATACATCTTATAAATTGTTGTTTAAATTGGGATATTTTCCTGGAAAGACCATGAAAAATTATAAAGTCACAGGCTATACAGGTTATATAAATATAAGATAGGACAGGAATTAGCTATCCAAATTTAAAATAGGGGCCACTGCTGATAGTCCAACTTTATGTGAATATTTTATAAATCAAGCACTAAAAATGACTCGTAAACAATTTCCGTAGTCTAATATTTATCATTATATGGATGCTATTTTATTGGTTGCCTATGATACAGATACCTTAAAAATGTTTCATGTAGTACAAAAAAAAATTTACCCTGTTGTGGATTACAAATTTCTCCTAAAAAAATACAAAGAGGAGATTCTCTTAGCTATTTAGACTATAAATTAAGTAAACTAAGAATTCAGCCACAGAAGGCACAGATTAAGAGAGATTGACTACACTCTGTATGAATTTCAAAAATTATTAGATGATATTAACTGGTTATGGCCTACAATTGGATTGTCTGCTCAAGAATTAACTAATTTGTTTCATATTCTGCAAGGTGACTCAGATTTAGACAGTTTACAGCTGAGGCTGAAAAACAGCCTTGGTAGAACATAAATTACAAAATGCTTATATGGATACATTACACCTTACAAAGAAATGCTTGTTAAACAGAAGGGGGGTATGAGGACCCCCCCCGGAGATAGGCTGAATAATGCCCTACTAATTTAAAAAATTTTTAAATATTAATGAATCAGGAGCAAAATTGAGTTATGGAAAAAATTGCTGAATAGAGTCAGCCCATGTATTATAAATATTTTAACATCAAAATAGTCCAGGGAAAGTGTTAAGTTAGGGCCAAGGTTATGCTTATGTTTCCACAGGAGATCTTTGCCACAACTAATTCTCCCACCTGGGGACAGCTTAAGAGTTTGTGTGACAAAGCAGAGATGATGTTTCCCATGACTCACAAGCCTCTGAATGCTACAAACTTATTTCTTGCCATGCTTTCCATGGTAACAGTGCAGGTAAAAGGGATGGAACATAGTTGTTGGGCTTATATCCCCAATCCTCCAATTAACATTACAGTAAGTTGGGGGAGATAGGAATATTCGTGTAATGGTTAATGAATCTTCTTGACTACCTGATCCTTATGACAGCCAAGGTCCCACTCAGCCAATGGAGGAGGGTAAAATGATTGACAATTTCACTGTTGGAGTACAAGGAATTCCTATTTACATGGGAAATGGAACTCAATGTCTAAAAATAATTTCTCAAGTATGGCTATCCATAGTCAATACTACCCAAGATTATCATAATAAGTTTTATATGCTTCATGCATCTAGTTTTAAAGGATAAGAAATTAATGTTACTAAATCCATAAATCTACCTTTCTGTGAGATGAGAGTTACCAACAAGAAATTTGACTGGGTACATTGGCAACAATGTAAGAGTCAGAAATTAATATCTGGAGTGTTAATTAATATCTCCAAAGGAGACATCATTGATTGGAGCCCTTATGGCTCCCCTCAAGGAAAATATTCTCACTCAGAGTTAAGATGGAAATGGTATAATATAAATGGAACTGTGGAAATTAGTGCTTCTATTAATGAACCTATTTGGTGGCATGGAGTTGGAATGGCAAATCCTCTCCTGCAATTTGGCAATTCAATTCAGACTAACTTGTGGAAATTGGCAAGTGCCTTCCACCCTCTTAAGGGATGGGAAGGAAAATTAAACATTAAGGATGATAAATACACTCTGTCTTTTAGACTAAATCAAAGCCATCCTATTATGGCATGTGTACCATTAACTTACTTGCTATTAAAGGGGGCTGTACAATGGCATCCAAATAATTACAGCATCACTTGTGAATGATGTACCCTTCATACCTGTGTTAATTCTAGTAGGTTTTTAAATTTGACTTTGAAAGTATATATATTCTTAGAGCAAGGCCAGTAATCTGGATACCAGTGATGTTGTCGAGGCCACGGCAAGACTCTCCTGTAATGATCTTGGTACAGAAGCTCGCTGAAAGAATATTAAAAAGAACACATCATATGCTTGGGCTGGTGGTTGCAGTTATTATGAGAATCATTGCATTGACAGCTACGGCAGCAACAGCTAGAGTGGTGCTTCATAAAGAAATCCAAACTGCTGAATTCGTTTGAGACTGGCATAGACATTCAGAAGAACTTTGGACTGAACAAAATACAACTGATAATGAGATAATAAGTAAATTAGTTGAATTAAGGCAAGCTGTTGTATTGTTAGGGGATCAGGTAGAAACTTTGAAGGAGCGGATAAAATTAAAATGTGTTTGGAATGTTTTTTTTGTTATTGTATCACATCCTTAAGATGTAATGAAAGCAAATATGATTGGGAAAAGGTTAGGATGGATTTGTTGGGTCACCCTAATTCTTCTCAAATGGTTTTTGATTTACAGAAAGAAATCAAAGAAACTTTTCCAAAAAAGCTACCTGATACGACAGGAATGGATAGTATGGACAATCCAGCAGATAGCATAGCCTCATTCAATCCTACGAATCACTTTAATGGATTTCTCATCCTGCAGGGGTTGCCCTTGTTCTAGCAGTAGTAACTTTAATGGCTTTAAACTGTGTTTGGTCTACTTACACAAGATTATAAGACAGATAGAGAACAGGCTATATTTACTGTAATGCAGTGCATTTGCAGTACATTCCTGCTGGGCTCCTGGCTTGGTTCCAGAAAGTAGCACCTAGCCCTAATCCTTCCTTTGTGTAACCACACCTTTTGTTTCTCTTACCTTTTGTTTCTCTTATTGCCCTATGTGAATCTTGTCTGAAAGTCAAGGATCAGAGAGTCCCCCAAGGACCAAAGGCCTATGCAAAACTTGGTTCAGGAAACAGGGAATACCATGGTACCTGATAAATCAAGTAATTTGCACTTGGCATTTGGTCTCTGGAAGCTCCTGTTAGGTTGCTTTGAAGGTACAGAAATTAACTGGCTAAAGTGTAAATAGAGAGTAAATAAAAATACCCTAGGAAAAGGGAAAGTCCTTCAGTCCTTTGAGGCTGGACCCTCCTGTAGCCATGAAAGGCTATACTCATTCTTAAGATGCCTCTGAGTCTTCTTTCCATGGAGCTGCGTGAACCCACACACCCGTGTCATTAACACACAGTGACAATCTCTTATTTCTATTTCAGAGAAGCCAAGAAGACTATGACATAAGTTTTAGACTGTGTTGTATTTGTACACCTTGTTTTGTCTCTTCAAACAGATACACTGTACTTTGCATACAACTGATGAATGGCCATGGTCTCTAGTAATGAGAATTTAGTAAGGGCTAGTTCACTTTTATCCATTCACTACTACCCATGGCATATTCCAGGTTTTAATATAAAATCTTGTCAACATTTATATGAAAAATTCAATTGTCAAATTTCAATACAAGGTTTTATTATTAGACAATAGCCAAAATATTTATCTATAATCTAGTATTTTAAAATATTTTTTTTTCATTTTTCTATCCAAGATTTTTGTTGGGACAAATAAGTTAATACAATTTACCCCACACATTAACTGTATTGTTAATGTAAAGTTACTGTATTCTAAATCTTACTTACTTTTAGTTTGGATAGCTAACTAAACTTATTTTCTCTTTAGAGATTCACCATTTCTTCCATGTAAACTAGTGATAAGAGGTGTATGGCACAACTTACTATTAAATTCCTCATTAAAAGAATTAGCTGACACCCCATGGAGGCTTTACCTTTTCGGGGGAGGGGATGGGGGTGGTTTGTGGGGGAAGGCTTGGGGAGAGCTGGAGGAAGGATGAGAGGGATCTGGGATTGGTATATTAAATGAATTAAAAAATTCTTAATGAAGAAAACTACATAAAAAAGAAAAAAATTTCAGCTAAAATCGGAGAAGTGGATGTTTATTGCCATTTAATAAAATGTCTTGTTTTCCGGGTGATTTGTAAGTTTATCACAATTACTCTGGGCATTCTAGAAAACCAGAGTTCCCTATTTCATCTTGATGGGAAATTTCTGGGTATAAATTGCTTTCAGATGCAGAAAGCCTGGGAGGGTTAGCATAGATGGAGAAGGCACACAGTCAGGATAGACTGGTAGCTTCACATAATTCTTTGTTATTGGCAGCTCTAGAGTTAGAACTGTACTGACTCAGTCCAGCCTACCACTTTGAATATTGATCTTTGCAAAGGGAGCGTACAAATGAGAAAGAGGCTCTGTATAAAATGGCAATATGGGTGAAATGATTGGAGCAAAGGTTCTTTGCTGAAAAATTTTTTAAAAATTTTACTAACATTTAATAATTATTTCAGAGTCAAAAGTGTATCTACCTAATTAAAAAGTATTACCTTTAAGTCAGAAGAGGCTGAAAAAAATGGGTCAGTGGTTAAGGGAGTGTAACTTGTTTTCCAGCAGTCCCAAGTTTTTTCCTAATACCTTTATCAGCTTCACAACTGTCTATAACGCTAGATCCAGAGGATTCAACTGCCATTTCTAGTCTTTGAGGGAACCTGTAATCATATATACATACACTCACGCACACACACACACACACACACACACACACACACACACACACACACAAACACACGCAAATACCCAAATAAAATAAAATAAAACTTTGAAAAAATTTGGAAGAGAAAGAAAGTAATAGTACAATCCAAATAAAGACATTTATTGCCAGAATATTGGTCATGCCACCTTTTTTGTGTTGCATTCACTTGAACCTGTTTAAAATCCAAAGCTCATTCAATTTATCTTTTGTGATGTATATTTAAGTGTAGTGAATCAAATGTGTTACACAAATACAAGAGCTTATAGTTTGAAGGCTCAATAATGACTATAAAAATTATTAATTCGTAAAGATAAATATATACTCCCCTTAGCCTTCATGAGACCTGCTCACAGAAACTAAAAAAGTTTTCCAAACTTGAAGTAGTGTTTCGGCTAAGATGAATATTTTTTATGTTGAAAATTACTAAAATTATTATAATCACATAAATATATTGGGGATTTCAGCTTTCAAAACAAGTGTTGACTATCATATTTACTTTTAATTACATTTTAATGTCTATTTATGGTAATTTTTAAATATGCATTTTATTTATTTTTTTTAAAGATTTATTTATTTATTATGTATACAGAAGAGGGCACCAGATCTCATTACAGATGGTTGTGAGCCACCATGTGGGTGCTGGGAATTGAACTCAGGACCTCTGGAAGAGCAGTCGGTACTCTTAACCTCTGAGCCATCTCTCCAGCCCTAAATATGCATTTTAAAACTGAATTTATTTTAATATCTATTCATCATATCTTTATTACAAACTTAAGAAAGTTCTTTCTTGGTAAATGAATTTTCTTTCAACACTTGATAAAATGGCACCCATATAAAATGATAAGTGAATTTACTTCTGATATTTAAAATATATCGTTAATAATTTTCACTCAAAGTCCTTGTAAGTAAAGTATATACATATATAAACCATCTTATTAACTTTATAGTTTTATCAAGTATTTTACAAATTCCTCAATCGATGTGGACTGATCCATAAAGATTCTTCATTTCCTATTCAATTGAGATAGTATAATTTTGACTACAAAGGATGACATAAATAATTAGAATTTCAAATTATAAACTATATTGCCAACAAAAGTAATGTATAAATTACTTACCGATATAACATGTATAATACATGAGAACTTGTTTTATTATCCAAACAATGTCTGTGTTGCAATTAAATACAAAGAGATCTTTTTTTTTTCTGAAATATGTGCTAATTTGGGATTCCAATGCCATGCTCTTTATTTTACTATGAATTACCAAAATTATATGAAAAACATTAAATTTTATTTGGAAAATAAAAAGAACTGGCAGTGAGATGCTGCCTCCCGTACACCAACCCATGCATATCAAGAAGTGAAAGGTAAAGTGTGCTCTGGCTGGGCTGACTCCCCAGGGGAGACCTTGCCTTGGAGGAGGTGGGAATGGGGGTGGGTTACAGGGAAGACTGGGGAGTGGGGTTGAGGGAGGACAGGGGAATCTATGGCTGATATGTAAGATTAAATTAATTATAAAATAAAAATATTTTTTAAAAAAGTAACAGTTAAAAAAAGAAGAAGAAAAGAATAGATGGACCTCTTGGGCAGCATTGATGAGAATGAAAGCTACTTAAGATAAATGCTTTAATAACTGAAAATACCTCAAAAGACAAAAACAAAATTGCATATCTCACAATCCCGTTCCTGGATAGATAGTATAAGGAAATGCAATCACTAGGTTGGGGATACATCTACATTCTATGATTTTATTTATATTGTTGGGAATTGATTCTATTATGTTAGCCTCAAAACCCCAAGAGGAGCCAATCCTCTGTCTCAGTCTCATGTGTAGTTGGGAGTACAAGTATACGCCAGGGCCAGCTTCATCATGAATCGTATTTATTGAAGCAATATTCACAAGACGGAAAAATGTTAAAACAAATGATGTATCTATCATTTAACATAAGGAAAGAGAAAATATAGTTCATTTGCACAATAGAACAGGTTACATAGATGGAGATTGGAGAAGTTACCTGAAGCAAATGCACCGGACACAGAAATGTAAATATCTTGTGATTCATTAGGTTCGTATATAGAAACTAAGAGTTGACTCTATAGAAGTGGGGTTAGATGATGTTTACACACGGCTAAAGAGAGTGGACAGAGGGAAGGATAGGGGAAGATCAGTTAATGGACACGACTAAGCTGCAAATAAACAGGAACGATAAATTCTGGGGTGATTCTTCAGAAAGTGTTGCTTATCAATGATGATAACATACTTTATGTTTAAAAATGTTTTTGGAGGCTGGAGTGATGGCTCAGCAAGTAATACCACATACAGTGCTCTCAGAAGATCTGCATTTGGTTCCCAGAGCCCTTATTTGGCAGTTCCCAACTACCTGTAACTCCATTTCCAGGAGATCAACATTGTCATTTGGCCTCCGTGGGCACCTATCTGCACACGGTGCATATATAGAAAAGCAGGCATGGATACAGAAATAAAAACAAATATTTTTTAATTTAAGAAGATTATTTTGAATATTCACACTATAAAATTATAAAAGTTAGAGAAGGCAATAATCTTTAACCTTCTTTCAACACTGTGTGATGTGTAATAGTAGTAAAACAGAGCATTGAGATATGCAATTAGTATTTTGTTTCTGTCAATAATTTAAAAAAATTCAAAATGTGAAATATTATCCAGGAATTCAGGATATGAACAATTAATTTCAAAGATCTGAAAGCATGAAGGAAGAAAGTCCAAAGTGTTAAAGTGTGAGAAATCAATCCATTGTTACTGGTGAAGTTGACTGAACAGAGTCCCAGGCTTTGGGTAAGGGATGGTATCTTCCTGTCACAGACTCAGGGAAGTGGATGTTGTCTTGTATTACAGAAGAAACACTGACCTTCCTGCACCCTAACTAGGCTTTGATGCAGGGTTTTGAGATCTTAGCTGCAGAACTGTAAAGTAAGTATTGGGTAATTTGTAACAGCAGCCATAGGATACTGACATTGGGCCTGTGCACACTTGTATCATTCCCAAAGCTGAAATGATTAAAAAAAAGTATAAAGAGAAATCTGTCATTAAAAATAGTATTTTTAACAGCTCAGTGTTGAAAGCTATAGTGACAGCATATTTGAGCAAAATAAAAACATAAGAATAAAAACAATATATAGAGAATTATTACTTTTAGAGTTATATCATTCATTTCATATTTTTAATATTACTCTGCAATACATTATAAATGTTATAATTTTGAATTTTGATATCCAAAGTCCAAATAATTATCACAATAATTATTCAACAAACTCAACTATGTTTTGTAATTCACACCGTGATGCTGTTAATTATCCCAGAAGGATTATTATCATTTATTCAGGAGAACTCCTAACACTATCTAGTTTACATTTTGAAAAGAAATATGAGCAGCTATAGATGTATTTCATAATTTTGTTCAGATTCCTAAAGATCAATGTTGTTAAGTGTTTTTGCGTAACAATAGTGTCACATTAGTAAAAAGGATCTCCCATTAAAACACATGAGACAATCAAATAAATTGAAAATAAGCACAATCCATTAATTTAATCTCTGAAACTTCTTTTGCTGATGTTAAAGAAGGCTAAAAATGTGCACATGCTAGAATTGATGGGATCTCTTCTCAACCTGTCTTTGTATATTCTAAGATCACAGTTGGTTGTCTATCATTATTTAATGTGTGCAAAGTGCTCTGAAGTTCATATTAACTCCCTAGGTGCCAAGTAGCCCCATTAAGACAGAATAAACCTAATGATGGGGAACATATGTTAGCATTTTGCAAAACTCTTTAGAGGAAAATGAATACTCATTAAATAAACAAAACAAAACATAACCAGAAAAGACATGCATACTGATAGATATATGAGAACAAACGGTCAAAGGAACAACTAAGTGTGTAGAAACAAGTAAAAAATTCCTCTTTATACTGTGGATTCTTGTGCCAGAGACAGTCATGCCAATGGAAATTATAAGAGCTAGTACAATGGGGGCCACACCAGGAGGGACTAAGGTTCCCGATGCCAAAGTAGATACTAGATAGATGATACAAATTTGCATATAGTTTCAAGAAATCTATCATATTTGCATGTAATAGTGATGGTTAACTGTCATTCAAGTAACTTCTTGATATAAAGACGCATATACATTTGAGAGTGGCAAGGTATGATATTGAATGTTACTTTGGGATAATAAAATACCCATTAGTGATGTCCATAGACAGATGGTTTATATGATTAGAACCATTCTTGGCAAAATGAATTTCTTAGTGTCAGCAAGTACTTGAAAGTACGAATGTCAAGAAAAAAATGGAAGAGAGATCCAGCCAGCTCTTTTATGCACATTGCAGTGGACCTTATAACAATATGCAAAGAAGCACAGACTGAGCCAAACCAAATAACAAATAGAAAGGGATAATGATTCTGTAGCTAAAGCAGCTTTATCATGGACTGCGATGGTGTTGATCCCCCATTCCTTCCCCTCTCTCCTTCTTTTTCTGCCTCTCATTATTGACTGCAAATATATTTCCACATATTTATAAGTAATACCTATGTGTAAAATAGGTGTATATTTCTAGTAATCTATTCATATATACAATATGAAAAAATAACATTTTTAAGCTTTATTTGTTGTTTACATTCACTACCATCAATTATTAGTGCTTTTCAATTAGTTTTTATAATATCAAGAAGATTAAAATTTTCATTCTCTATTAAAATTACAGTGATTCCTGAGTATGATATCTGATGGATGAGCTGTACTTGTCCTTGACAACTGGTAACATCTTCAGTTCTTCATTCACTCATATTTACCCAATATTGTATCTACGATAAATCAAAGAGATGAGTAAGAATATTGGCCAAGTAATTACCTAAGTTGAAACTGTATATAGGCTCAATATGTGTGTGTGTGTGTGTGTGTGTGTGTGTGTGTGTGTGCTTTAATGTACTAGGGAAGTTCTGGCCACTCATAATGGCATGTAGAAACTAAATATTACACAGAAATCCATTAACTTCTATAGGCACCCCAGAAGGTGTGAATGAGGTGAGCAGAGATGATGGTGAATCTGAAAAGCTGCACCCAGAGCAATGGTCTAGGAGAGAGAGACAGCTGTGTTCTGCTATAATAAGTTTTTTTATGACCGTGATATGCTACAGGTAAATTGCATAAGCTAGAGGCTCTGACCAGCTAGACCAATTTATGAGATGAAGCAATTTGCTAACAATTTTTCACTGGAACAAAAATAATCCTCCAAATTGATCCGTAATTTGACTCTGTATAAAGTCTGCCTTACTCTCTCAGAACTATAGTGCTCATGTGAGGTTCTTTTAAATTTAAGTGCTTAAGGGTAGCAAAATAATTCTTACTTGAAAGGAAAACTGTAAAATGTGATAAGAATAACAAACATGTTAAATAGCGTTTGACCCAATGAATATTGATTCTGTTGTTACGAAAGTATACAAAACCGAATCACGGTTTTAGACCAGAAGAACAACTGCTCCTACAAACAGATAAATTACTACTGTTTGATTTCAGCTTTTTATTGCCTTCTCTTTTTCCTCCAAGGAACTTTGGAAAATATGCTCATATATCACCTGTGTAAAATAGGAGCAATTTATGTCCCTTCAACTGTGAACACCAATCACACACAGAAGTTTGCAAATTTACATGAGATGGAAAACAATTTCCAGGCAGTCAACTAAGCAACAATAAAAATTACACATGCACCACAGCTTTGGGAGACAGAGAAAACTGACTTTCCAGAGGAAGAAATGCAACCCCCATATTTATATGGCTGGACAGAACAGGTTCCCTGGATGACAAAGGACAGTCCCTGGCAATGATGCTGCATTCTGATCTGTGAAGCTAGCCTTCTCAGTAGTGCAAATGCCCTAGACACCTTGCTCTAAGGGATGCTCCTGCTCTGTGGAAGCAGGTTCTCCCGTGAAGCTTTGTGCCATCACAAGCTTATTTGTCTTGGTGTCAGTAAAAGATAACAAACTGCATTTTTCTGTATATTATTCTTCTAAATTTAAAAGTTTTCACAATATTTACTGCTTTGGAAATCTAGGTTAGTTTAGTAGCGTTCCTTGGTTTAAATTGAAATAATCTGTTAATAGGAAAAGAAAAAATACATTTTTATTGGTTATGTGTAACTCAGAAGGTGTAGTATTTGGTGTATAGTCAAGTCAATTGATTATAAAAATACTAATAAACAGACAGCCTAGTACCTAACACTTTAACATATTTTCCTATAGCCATATACATATTGTATATGGGGTGCATGTGTTTGTATAGTGTACCACACTCATAAACCTTAATTTTCTATAGAACTTGATGGTAGCAGTTATTATTTATTATTGTTATGGATTTTTTTAGGGAGAGTGTAACTTTAGTGAAACAAAAGCAAGCACTATTAAAAAACAAATATTTAACATTGTTTACAAAAATTTGTATGTTTGAAAACTCTATGAAATAATTATTAGATCATATAAAGATTTGGTAAATTTTATGAATTTCATGCACTTGAAATACTAGATGACCTTCTAAAAGCCTTTACAGGTTTACTTATTGAATCATCATAAAAAAAAAAACTGAATAAGGCAGCACTAGATTTGTCTTACTTTAAAAATGAATGCTCAGGTTGTGGAGAAAGTAATAAACTATATTATAGCAGTTCAAGTTGACTGTAATGTTGTCTTTTTTCCAACACTGGAAAATTGAATCTGGCCATGCAACCTGTCCATAAAAGTGGCTTATATACTCAGATTATTTTGGAGAAAATTAATTTTTCATTAATTTTGAGTGGTTATCAATTAGAGATAATTTTTGGGTTAGGGATGGAGGCTCAACACAACTTCCCCAGTTGGCACTGGGACTCCATCTGGCCCAGACCTGTGTGTGCTACCACAGTCTCTGTGACTTCAAATAGTAGGCACAGGTCCTACTATGTTTAGAAGACTTTTCAAAATGTCATCCTTACCCCTTTGCTCTTACAAACTTTCTCCCCTCCATCTTCTGCAAGATTCCTTAACTCTCATGGGAAAAACTTCCAAGAAGTGTCATGGATGTTTTCCATCTCTTGGAGTGGGCCTTAATTCCAGTCAGATATTGGTTAGTTACCAGCACAAGTTTGTGCCACTACTGCACTGGCACATCTTGCAAGCAGGTCACCACTGTAGATCAAAGAGTTTATATTGATGCTGGTGTTTATCTTTCTCTTTAGATACATCTACCTACGAGTACCATGAACACTAGTCACTTTAGCTCTAGATATGCACCAATTCAACTTGTTTATGCTCAATGTGTTGTGCAGTTAGTGTCTTCAGCAATAAGAACTTACGTTAGTTTGTGGAAAGTAACCAATAGTAACTTGGCAATAACATGGGTTGTTTGAAGGGTCCCAAGGGGCCTCTGTGGCCAACAAGTCAATTAGATATAACTTATTCTTGTCACTGGAGGTTTTATTTGGTGCTGAGAGATGTCCACTAGTGTCTCTGTCTTGCTCAATATTTGGAAATCCCATTTAAATCACCTTCATATATGTATGAAATATTTTAGGAAGTTCCTACTTTGTTGGGTTTCTACACTATCCCTCAAATGGCTCTTAGTTTTAGCTGTCCCCCACCATATTACTATATTCCATCTCTCAACTCTTCTTCCATCCCCTTCCTCATTTGATTCTTCTATTATTTATAGTCTTATTCGGTATCCCTAAAGGACAATTACTTTTAAATTCTTGCTATACATCAAGACTTCTATTGACTGAAGGTCCTGTGTCCTGAAAGAATCCAATAGGAGAACAGGGTACACAAAAAGATCATCTGCATTCAGAAGAGGGGATTCAGTCACAGGGAATAGAGGCCCAGCAGTGATGCTGGACTTTCCTCTAAAAATGAACCAGGATGATGGCCCAACTATAAGAGCAGGAGAAAATCTAAGTCTTCACATGTATTTCTATTTCATTTTGATTTCTGATGAAATGATAAAAAAAGGAATGTGGTTTTGATTGTCCAAGAAGAAAATAGGGAAATGGTCAATGGTTTCCTTCTTTTATTTAATTCATTTTACTGAATATTCATCAATTAATTAATGAGTTAAATAATAAAATGTTTCTATAAATCAAATTATATATAGATCATCAACCCAATTGTTCACATTTTAATTTGGTTTTATTGAACATGTGACATAATTGTTAGCTTGACATTATGATATTTTACAGTATCAAAATCTTGCTATGAAAAAATGGAGGATTATGAATTTTCTTGACTATCTTCTAGAACACTTTTGAAAAATTTGTATGTATATTGTGTATATTTGAGCTATTGATGCAAAACACTAAATTACTTTTACAATTTCTTAGTCAAGAAGCATGTCACTCTTTTGGCTTTCAGTTCATAAAATAATGTATATAAGAATGATGGAATATATTACTAAGATGTCAACCTGTGCTTTTCATAAATATTAAATTATAATTTATTGTTGTAGTTACATGTGAATACTTATGAAATATTTATGATTTGTCTGTATATTAATACTCAAAACCATACTATTTTATTGCTCTATTATGTGCATTTTCCCTTCCTTTAAGAATGTGTCTGGTAAATGTGAGTGAAAAATTCATTGAGACATTGTGGTGCTTTCAAATATTAGAATGCCACCCGATTAATAACATTGAAAAAAGCTCAGAAAGTATAATTGTTTCCTTCCTTGGCACTTGCCAGGGAGAAGCCAAGCAACTCTTTTTACTTGTGACTGCAGTGAGCATTTCATATTTAAGTATCTGCAAAGGCCTTGCCACTTAACGTGCATGAAGTGATAAAGAACATTTTATAAATATTAGGAAATACAACTGCATAGAGAAAACGATTCTGTCCATTTGTCAAAAATTACCACAAATCAATAAATCACCCATAGTGATCTGCAAACATACTAAAAAAAATGAATTTTTCCAAATTTAGAGACAGACTCCAAGAACATCTAGAAGGCAGGCATTCCCAAGCATGAAGCCTAAGACTATTCAATCTCTGGTAGATAATGAAGTCATTGATGCAATCTTCTTTGAAAACTGAATACACTGTTTTCTAAATAGCTTATATACCAGCAAGTGAAATTGAAGCCCTCTTGCTAACATGTTTTCTTATTTTCTGTCAGTTTGTCATAACTTGTTTCACCCAGAAAGCTATTATTTCTCAACAGACTATTTCTGAACTGTGAAATGGTCTCAAATATGGGAAACCCCCTGAATTAGGACACCCACAATGCCACTTGTAATAAAGATGAACAAGATCTTCAAATAAATTTTACTTTTCATGTGCTCAAGCATAAGATTTACTCTCTCATTGCTTTCAATTTATTCTTCCAGTTATTAACTATTTCACAGTGTGAAAATAAGAAAATATACGTTTTTCTCACACCAATACAAACATACTACACATCCATCCTTGAACATAACTCAGCTATTCATTAAATACACATTCACTTAACTTTTCATTTTTATTTATTCCGTTCATAGTTTAGCCATGTATCTAGCAGCAACCACTACTTTTGTGTGGTGAAGACACACAAATCCTCTAAGAACTATGGTAGACATTTTTTTTTCTGAACTCACAAACCACTATCATTCTTAAGACTGATTTTTCATTTCTAGTACATTGTCTTTATTTGTACTTCTAACCATGTGTCCTTAGTGTGACCCTTTTTCCAAGGACACAAGAGCTTGAAGTCTGATCCAAACTGATATCAGATTCAAGGCTCAGCACCCATAAACATGTTTTCCCTGACACTCTGGGGTTTGTCACTGTTTCTCTGATCTCCATGTCTGACTTAAAAAGTGTGACATTTCTCTTCTGCTCCTCCTCCTTCTAACTGTGAAGATTTTCAGTTTGCCTGTCACACTGTATTTCTTTCAAGCTTTAATAAAATTGTCCTCTAGAAGAAAGGAAGGAAGGAACGAAGGGGGAAAGGGAGGGAAGGAGAGAGAGAGAGAGAGAGAGAGAGAGGAAACAATGAAAGAAAGTCATTGAAGAACATTGAAATGGGGCTGATATAATTTGGAACAGCTTCATCACATGTGTTTTCTTTTGGGAAACATCTAAATGAAGAAACATGGAGGAAATGTTTGTTCATATAGAAAAGGTATGGCAGAGCACTTTCATTACAGTGGAGGTCAAAGACACTCACCAACTGACATGACCAGGGTCACTGTATGAGTGAGGGCCATAGAAACATCAAAGGTGAGAGTAATGTTCTACAGCACATTATTTTGTTAGGTCTCTGAATTTCATTCTGTTTACACGGCTTTTAAAACATTTTTTTCTGAAAGGAATTTGGAAATTATGTGTAGAATGGCAGTTGCAAATGAAGTTGAACATTCTCTTCTGGAGTCTGGGAAGCAGAAGTAGAATTCAGCATCTTATTGAATAAGATAGTACTCCTGAAGATGTCCTGATATGTCATAGTTTTGGGCAATGAAATGTTTCCGGAGGAGTATGGAATATGATGACTTTTGTTTAGTAGAGAAATATAACCAATTTATGTAGGGGCTGGGAAGGTGAAGAGCAATACTTCTGTGGGCTAGAACAAGGATCTACTTCAGAGATGGAATGGAGACAACATTTAGGAGA
Source organism: Peromyscus aztecus (assembly GCA_902168405.1). NCBI lineage: Eukaryota > Metazoa > Chordata > Mammalia > Rodentia > Cricetidae > Peromyscus > Peromyscus aztecus. The sequence continues at coordinate 24,417 of CABHPQ010166694.1, forward strand.
TAATTGTAGGAGGAGATTGTACTGTCAAACATCATATTTGTTAAGAGCCTAAAGAAAGCAAGTGTTTTATGGAGCCACAGGGAAGCAAAGTGTCTATCAGCTAAGGGAAATGATTTTAAACTTTACAGGTCATAGTGAAGAGTTTATAATTGCTTCTGGATAATCAGAATTAACTATGATAAAGAAAAGGAAAAAGAATCCTATAATCCCACATTTCCAGTTTACCATCTTTAAGGAAAGTTTATTTTGGTAGGAGGTGACAAGAATGGACATAAGAATGACATTGTTTGATGCTATTTCGTTAACTACAACAGGTTGGTTTATTGAGACTTTGATGGACTAGGCAACCCAGTAGGAGGAAAAGGTCCAAAAATTAGGTGACAGAGTCTGAGAAAGCCGCTGTTCCCACTGGTAGGAGTCCCACAAGAAGACCAAGTTATACAACTGTAATCCAAGCATGCATGCCCATAATTGGTTTACTTGATAGTTTTTAAAAGGAGCAGATTGTGAGAATTTAGGATATTTTTATATACTTTATTTGGCCAAAATAATTGTATGTTTAGTTATCTAAGTAATCATGTTAACTAAGATGTTGGAGGTCTGACTTTAGCATTAGGACAGTGTTCAGGAAACATCATTTTCACTTTGAGCATAACTATTTGAGCTATAAGACAGACATGGTCATCACATCAGGCACCAGTCAAGTAGGCAGATTTTACAATCTGACTGTGTTGGCGGAACAGCTAAGTTCAGGTCTAGTGGGATATATTCATGCTCTTACAGAGAAAATGTATTGTTTGAATTTATCAGAATTTCAGCTTCTATCAATCAATTTAATTTAACGTATGATCTAAAATACAGACTTGAAGTCCAGAATTGAAGATGGAGTGCACACTGTGGAACAATATCTAAGTGTAGCTTGCAGGACTCAAGTTGTTTGTACTGAATATGAGCTCTAATACACAGAGTCGCAACAAAATCCCATCTTAGATGTCAATGTGATACTGAGCATCATTTGCCTGCTCTACAGTGATCTCTCTCTGTCAAATATATGAGTTTTTTTTCTATAAGAATGTAGATTTTTCCACTTTCAATGTCAATTTTAAGAATGTGAATCCTGACAAGGAAAGGAACATATTTAGATTATTAAAAGCAACAAAGAAGTCTTAAACTTACAAGTAGCCAAGAATTTAGTTAGAAACATAACATCTGTGGAAAGCATGAGATGTTGTATAGTATCTGCCACAAACATACTTTAAATGCCACGGACATGGAAGCATAGAGGTGAGCACCAGTTCAGTAGTTAAATATGTATTACCGGACCATGAGATGGAGCGGTATGTAAAGATGCTTGCAGTCAAGCTCGATGACTTGAGTACAATCCTCAGAACACACAGGAGGAAAAAGACTTCTGAACATTGTCTTTTGGTGTCTGTACATGTACCCTGGTAAGTGTGATTCCCAGCACTGGCACACAAAATAAACAAATACGTAAGCAAACATACATACATACAGACAGTCAGATAATGTAATGAGAAATAAACTTTAATAAACAATAAATAAATCATCTTAGCTATACTTGATTAGAAAATAGAATTTTCTGTGAACAGAACCATAGAGCCAGGTTAAACTGAGTAACAGACAAGCAACTTGAATAAAAGTAAGGACAAAAGAACATAAGCAGACTCTTGAATTATCAAAAGTCATTGTTTGAATGACACATGGGATAATTGACGGTGATTGCCTGGATATAAGTGGGTAGAAGTGAGGAGAAGTGACGCTAAGGCTGCGATACCATAGAAACGGGGGGTTGTAGACAGTGTAAGGACGGTGAAGGTGCAAGATCATGTTTACATTTTACAAAGACAACCTAAATACTCTGTTTACAATGCTATGACATAGAAGAAATATAATATCAAAAAGATGTGACGGAGATGCCTCAAGACATTACCAGTCAGTGAGATTAAAGAGAACAGGAACAGACAGTGAGTAATTTCAAAATAGGAGTGATTACCACTTAGTGACTGTGTAAGTGTGTTGAGAGAGTGGAAGCTAAGTGTCAGCAAAGACTCATAGATGTCAGATGTGTGACTGAATCAACTGTAGTTCTGCACCACTAAAGAAAAGTCACTTGACAGAGAACTAATGAGACTGCAAGCATTCAGTATTTCAGAAGTGTGTGGAGACTACTGGTAATCACTAGGAAATAAACAATCTCTTAAGCAGGAGAGATAGTAAAGCTTTCTTCATAAAGCTAAGATATTAGCAGATTAACACACACACACACACACACACACACACACACACACACACACACACACATACAAAGAAACCTGGGGTTTTAAGAAGTCAGCCATCAAGAATGTATTGTATTGAGCGATGATTGTCATCAGCCTTCATCCAGTATATGATGAAAACAGATGCAGAGATCAACAGCTAAACATTAGTCTGAGCTCTGGAAATCCTGCTGAAGAGAAGGAGGAAGGACCACAGGAGCAAGAGAGGTCAAAGACAAGACAAGAAAACCCACAGTCAATTAACCTGCCTGGTAAGAACACACAGAGTCTGAACCTATAACCAGTGAGCTTGCAAGAGACTGACCTAGGCCTTCTACATATATGTGAAAGTTGTGAAGCTTGGTCTTCCTGTAAGACTCCTAACGATGGGAGCAGGGTTTGTCCTTAAGCTTTGGCTGGCTATTGGGAACCTATTCCTCATACTGAGCTGTCTTGTCCAGCCTTAATACAAGGGGAGGTGCTTAGTCTTAGTGCAACTTGATATGCCACAGGAGGCCTGCCCCTTTCTGAACAGAAACAGAAGAGGAGTAGATTGAGGAGACTGGAGCAAAGAGAAGGTTGGGGGCAGGGTAGGAGGACAGGAGGGAGGGAAAACTTTGGTCCAGATGCATAATAAATAAATAAATAAATAAATAAATAAATAAATAAATATTTTTTTAAAAAAAAGATGTAAAAGTATGTTAAACAGAAGAAAAGAAAAAAGGAGGAACTTTGGAAATTATCAAAACCTAGAGCAATTTCAATAAAACATTTTTAAAGGATAGATAGATAGATAGATAGGCAGACAGATAGACAGACAGATAGATAGATAAAAACAAGAAAGAAAGACTTTCAAAAGAAGTGAGCCAGAAGAAACCCAAAACAAAACTTGACAGGTAGATTTGGGTGGTAGATGTCAGCAAACTGTTTTCCTTATAAGCTCAGTTCCCCAGAAACCCCAGGCATCATGGTGTACACTTATAATTGGAGTACTGAGGAGGCACTGACAGGATGTTCCTCTGTACTGTGAGTCTAGTATAAGTAGTAAGTTCCATGGCAAGGGAAGACTTTACCTCAAAGGAATTGGATGGCATTTCTGAGGATAATATACAAGGTGGGCATCTCAATATTGTGCTTTTGTCTCCATATGCATATCTACACACACAAAAAAAACCCACACCAAGAACAACAAATATATAAATAATAGAGAGAGAAGAGGGACAGAGAGACAGAGAGAGACAGAGAGACAGAGACAGAGAGAGACAGCCTGTCAGAGAGACGCTAGACAATTAATGTAAAGTCTAGTGGAAAATGATTTGAAACTGAGTGTAGGAGCTGCCACTAAGCAACCTCATGGTGTGAAAGCACATATTTGCTATGACCTATTTTTCTTCTATTATTATTTAATGTTACATTTCATGTGAATATTTCATGTATCTCTCTGTTCCTTTGACTGTAATGCTTTGTATATTTTTTCTAAGTCCTAAAAATTTAAAAGCAAAGTACAAAAGAGGTTATTATTTATGAGAGAACTCAAGTAATTGGACAGAAAATAAAAATTAAAGAGAAGGAAAGAACTAAAAAGGAAAATAGTGAAAATCAGCAATCTACTTTTTAAACTCTCAGAATAAGCATACACTTTTTGATATTTCATGTTTAAAAGACATTCATAAAATATGCCTAGGTATTATATATAAGTGAAATACTAAACTTTAGCGAAGACGTTTTTGAATATAAGCATCCTGAATTGCTACTTCAGTTAAAATCAAAATTTATATGTCGAAACCCATTTCTGCATTATTGACTAAGATGAGACCTGATTCTGTGGGAAATTATCAGTTGTGCAGAAATTAGTTCGTCATATATGGTGCACGATTAAAGTAATCTGTTCCTATCAAAAGTACACATAGGATTGAGGGATTTCAAGAACAAAAGTATCATTGATGGCTGCAGAAAAGAATAGTTTATAAAACTATAAACTAGGAAGGCTGTATCTGAATATATTAAAGAAAATAAATAAGTAGACCTTCCAATTGTTTACTATTTATTTTTTGGAGGCAGTGGTAAAGACAAAGTCTCACTATGTAGCCATTCCTGGCCTGGAACTTGCTCTGTACACTAGGAAATTCTTAAATTTACATAGGTCTGTCAGACTCTGACCTCCTAATTCTGGAACTAAAGAATACACCACCATGCCTGGCTAATATTCTAATTTTAATTCAAAATATACATAGTATATACTGAATCCATCTGAAATATTGAAGAACATTGTCTTTACTGAAGTGGTTAACAATATCACCTTCCATCTTCCTGTTCTAACTTATGCCTTATTGATATGATCCAATGCTTATGATTCTGAAATGCTACCATTTCTTCTTTTAGTAGGTGCTAACTAAATTATAAAAGATTTCAATATTAACCTTTTCAAACTATTTTAATTGTGCTCCATGATTAGTTTAAAACAATAGCAGCCATAAAGCTCTAAAAGGTGAAGTCATTCCCTGTGTACCATATACCATGCATATTGATAAACTTCAAAATAAAAGTTTCCATGCAACTAATCTGATTTTCAGCTTTCCATTTGTTGGTTTGGTTGTTCATAAGACCATCTTATCCTCCTGTGTATTTCCTCATTATCTAGGATAACAACATTTTTTTCTCTACTTTCACTTTCTCTAATTTAATTCTGATTCACTTTTATTAGTCTATCTATAGGTCAAACTTGGTTTGCATTCCGTCATGTATCCAATGTTAAACAAATAGGATACAATATATATCACTGAAACTTATAGGTGTTTTAATGGCCAGATTTATTGTCAGCATGACTCACATAAAATCATTTGAGAAGAGAGTCTTAATTCAATATTGTCCAGATCAGGTTGTTTTGTGGCATGTCAGAAGAGAATGATCTTGTTTAAGCATTGATTCACATGGGAAGAAGGAGCCAACTGTGGGTGACAGTCTCTTCAAGGCATGGAATCCTGGACTATGTAAGTGCAAAGAGAGGACTGGATTTAAGTAAGCATGCACGAATTGTGCTCTTGATTGTGAATGAGATATGAGTACTGCTTTTAATTCCTTCTACCAGACTTCTCTGCAGTGATGAACTGTATCTTAACAGTATATATAGACAATAACAACAGCAAAAAAAAAAAGGAACAAAAAAAGCACTCCTTTCCTTTGATTTGATCTTTCTCAGGTTATTTTTTTTATCAAAGTAATAGAAATGAAAGGAGGACAGATGTGTGTCAAAGCAAGAAAAAAATAGGAATAATATTTTGATACAGTGTGACTTTCACTCTATTCTGTTAATTTTTACTTTGATAATATAATTAAAATTTGTTTCAAAATGAATTGGAACACAAAGATTTTTAATACATACATGGTTCAGTAATAACATCAAAGTATTTCTCATCTAACCCCATATTGAGGTAGACTGTGATTTATACTAAAGCTAGTCAGATTGCTGGTATGTTTTCAACAATTGGCTCATGCTAATTTGAGTGCTAGGAAATGAGTAATTAACAATTATTTTGCAGTGAGGAACAAATTAGTGATTATAAATCATGAATTATAGGGCTCTTGTGTAGATTTGATAAATTATTCATAATGTCCAAGAGAAAAAGTAGGATTTAATAGAAAAGACATGACCATAGAGGTTGGAAAATATGTTGAAGTTTGATCAAACTCTGCATCTATGTATTTGTAATGGCATTGACTTCGACAAAGAGCATCTGTCTAATGTCTTTTGTGTGAGTTTGTTTCTGACACTGTAAGGTAATTTTTTTCTCATAAATTGGTTGTGAAAATTAAATCAAGTATTAATAGAAAGAGTTCTGTAGGAAGCAAATCACAACATATCAGAATATTCTTATAAAGCTTAGTCACCATTCATTGGTTCTATTTAATATTTGATTGTCAGAAATTTGAGATCATTATAATACAAAAAATATTGCAAGGATTTCAATTTGTGATAAATGACATACTATGTAACAATTCTTTTTTCTATTTTTTCATTGTCCTCTCCTTTCAATGCAGTAAAATGACATAAAGAGGATAAGAAAAGTTTCATATTTAGTTTTATGTCCTTAAACACTCAAATGATTTTCAGACTTAATTGTTTCCTTCACTCCTGGCTGAAAAACATATAATTTCTACATTTCCATACTTGTTGGACCCTAAGAAGGTATATACTGATTGGACAATTTTTTCTTTCTTATATATACAGGCATCCTGGGCAGGATGATGCAAAGTCCAACAAACGCACATTTCTGTCATGTGGAGATAAAAGTCAAGAGGTAAAATAAGCTGCCTGGGGGATTTGAGGGTTACAGAGGAGAAAATTGTCCACCCTGTAATCAGTAATAATCTTACTGAGGAAGTAACGACCGTGCAAAAACATTAACAGTACTGAAGATCATGTCCAGGTCAAGACTGCAAGGATGTACATGCGAGACAAAGGGAACAATATACACAAAGGCCATCAAGAAGGTTAAATATTATCTGTTTAAGAGAGAGAGAACAAAAAGGTATGTGCCAAATCCAAAGAACAAAGAGAATTATGAAGAACCAATCAAAGCATTGAGTCATCACCAAAGTAAGTTCATCTCTGAATGAACTTTTTTTTGTGTGTGTGTAGCTTTGCACCTTTCCTGGATCTCGCTCTGTAGACCAGGCTGGCCTGGAACTAACAAAGATCCGCCTGCCTCTGCCTCCTGAGTGTTGGGATTAAAGGTGTGTGCCACCACCGCCCGGCCATCTCTGGAAATCTTAGCTCAGGCTCTGTAGTGGAGAGACACAATGATGAATAGTAGGACGGAAAAAAAAAAGAAGAACAATAGTAAGTGAAGAAGAAAGGCAAAAAATAGGATCTACCAATAATACCTGTCCAAACTACCAGGGCGTAAAGATAGTTATGGGCTTAATTCTAAGTTTCCGAAGTGCCTTAGAATGGCAGGTATCATTTGCACATGCAGCCATACACTGTACCCCGTGGTAGGTCCAGGATGCTCTGGTTCAAGTAGGGACCTTTGGAAAAAAAGAGTTCATTTGCTGTACTCACCCAAGGAACTTTCCCACTGGATTCCTATTTATCTCTTTTCCTTCAAGGGTATTAACTAGAAAGAATAAAACCTATGGTAGAATTATCTCCTGGCTTATGCATCTGTGGGCATAATATCTGGCTTAATTGATTCTGCTTAATGATCCTATTTAATAATTTCATTTAAATTCAAAAGGATAATTTTCAAATAATATAAAATAAAGAGAGGCTGCAGTTACTATCACACTGGGGAATAATCTCACATTACGAAATCAATTGGCATGATTTCCAATTTGGGCACATTTAAAATGTGACTCAGCCTCTTAAATATATGGCAAAGTGAAAATAAATAATAGTGCATTACAGAAGCAGATTGCATCAAAGGAAGCATAAATACATAGCTCATAGTGGATATGAGTTTAAAATAAATCCATCTGGCAGTTGTATAAATAGAAAATTACTTTTAGTGTGAAAAACATAGATGGTGTAAATTTTGATAATTTTCTAACATATTTCAATGAAGTTTTGAAATATTCAGTGGAAGTTTTAAGTAAATACTTTCAAAGTAAATATTCTGAATGACAATTGCATCTGCCTAACAACACTTTCCATGTAGCTTCTTCCCATGTGCTACTTGCTTATAATTATGCACACACATAAACATGCACATACAAATGGAAACACACAGGCATGCACTTGCATGCACACACATGCAAAATTCACCCACACACACATACACAAAAAATGACAGCAAACATCATTTATTGAAACAGAGACACATTTATACTTTAGAAGTGTGAAGTCAGGAAAAGTATATATCATCCTAGATCATGTAAGAGAGACTAGATAAAAGAAGACTCTTCACAAGTAATTAGAGTTGCCGGTGATAGCAATTCAGAGATAGCACGCTCAGGTACCACGTCTAGAGTCAAGACTCAATTCCAAGCTTCATAGCACTGCACCAGGATGTTTTAGAGGGATCAAATCATTGAAAAAGAAATAGAAAGTTGAGGGAACCAAACACAAAAGTTTTAAAAGTTACTAGAAAATGATGGAGAAACAACAGAAAGCATCAGAGTTCTAGATTTTTGAACTTGGGAGCAATCATACAGTTTGAACACTGCATTTTTGTAATCTTTGGTATGTGCTGCTGGTACTCTTCACGTCCTTTCTCCTTTCAGAAGCCTAGTCATCAGATAACATCAAATAAGTCTTGAAACTATAGTTTAGGAAACTCTCAAACTACTATGCCAGACAAAAGTGTAGAAGACAGGATAGTGTCTAAAAAATTACTAATGAAAAACAAAGCAAAACAATAAGCAAACAAAAACTATTGGAATTATGAAAAGCATAGCTCATAATATAGGGTTGTTAGATATTTAGACTTTGCTTCATAAATAAAAACTGAGATACTTTAGATGTACTCTATGATTACTATCTAACTTGAAGGTGAATTGATAGCTAAGCATGCCACAACAAACATCAGGAAATATTGCTGCATTTAGCTATATCGATTTTGAAAGGAAATTATTCAACAGTCAGAGTGGCAAAAAAGCAGGTGTGGAATGCTCTTTGAGTTACATTTTGGAGAACAGAGAAATTCATCTTTGATAGTCTAGGCTTGCCTTGGCACCACAGTGATTTGCTTGCCTCAGCTTCCCAAATACTAGGAACATAGGTAAGAGCCACCATGCCTGGGTAAACTTCTATTTTAATTAAGCCAAATGAATGCAGTTCTGAAATAAGATTGGCCACATTTTCAGTGTAAGATGCCTAGTGTAGGTTCCTATATCTGTTATCATTATGTGTGAGAGATGGAGGCAAGATATCAGGAGTTGAGTTGTACCATTAACTACACTGATTAAGGCCAGCCTAGGCTACATGAGACCCTGTCTCAGCAAATAAACAAACTACATAAACTCCTTTTATAGATGTATATGTACTAATTTAGAAAGCATCTATAGTGCTAAATTTCGATATGATATTTTGAAAGATCTTTGGTTTTAGTTGTCTCTCCCTGTAATCACCTCTCTGTTTTGATCTCTTGTCCTCCTTCCGTTTAACCCTTTCTGTTCCACTATTCCCTCCTTGCCCTTATACCACCTGCATTCATGGTCACTTAGTTTTCTTATTTCTGTGGAATATTATTCAGGTTTAATGGAAAATAAAAATTTGAAATTCATAGGTATATTGATGGATCTGGAAATAATCACTCTGAAATTTGTAATCCAAACTGACAAAGACACATGCTAAATGTCCCCTCATATGTGGCTGATAGCTTGGAATCTTTAGATCTCTGTGTTTAAATTCATCAGTTGATGTACATTTAGGCTGATATTATTTCCCAGTTATTGCAAATATTGCAACAATGAACATGAATGAGTAAGTATCTCTGTAGAAGGATTACCCTTTCAAGGTGGGTCATGGCTCTCTCTCAGACACCATAGGCTATCAAATATAAGGCACAGTGTAGGTATTGGACACATATTTACAAATTGTCAGTCAGTAGGGTCCCATAAAATCATTCTGAAACATTTCATAGTATTGCCATTGCTCTTGGTTACCCTCAATAATTTGATGGTAAGACACTACTGATGAAGAAAGCACATACTTGATCTTTATGGTGTGCTGGCTAATCTTGGTTATCAACTTGGTATACTTGGGAAGAAGGAACCTCAGGTCAGGGGTTGCCTCCTCAGATTTGCTTGTGGCCATTTCTGCAGGTAATTTTCTTCGTTATTGATTGTATATGGTGCTTCAACCCACTGGGGGAAGTGCCATTCCTTGGCAGGTAGATCTTACCTGTATATAAAGTGGCTGAGTGATCCAGGAGACAAGCCATAAGCTGCCATGTCCTGTATGGTATGGGTCCTGGAACCCTTGCTATGGGTGGCTAGGGAATGTAGGACAAATATACAAATAGACATACAATAAGGTTGTGAACAGGTGGGGTTTTCTAACCAAGGCCAAACTGAACCTCAGAGTGTTTGTTAGGTATAGCACAGGAGAAGGGGCTGGCTAGTTTTGTAGGAGGTCTCTGTAGGTGACCAGTTTCTGGCTGTAGACATCCAGGAGGAAATAGTCATGGTTGGTAATCTTTGTACACACTGGTCAATCATCCATGAGCACTCAGACTCTCAGACACCCTAAAACTTTGTCATCTCTATTGACCCTGAACCTATACTTCCTACAATAAGCAATAGTCCTCCATGGTCTCTGCTTCAGTTTCAGTCTTCAAATTCTTGCTTTATTTCATGCCCTTATTTCTTTCAATGATGGACTATAACTTGCAGAGAAAACAAAAACCTGATTTTTCGCCAACTTGCTTTTGTTTATACTGTTTTATCACAGTAATTGAGACAGAAACAAGAACATGTAATGGGAGAAACTAAGGTAACATCAACTAGAAAGTTTCATTCCTACAAGATAGTTTTCATACTGCTTTAAAGGTCAATGTTTGCTGCTAGAAGAGAAAAATAGTCAGAAGAACTACCCATCATTCAGCTGTGAACTACAATAATGAGTGGCCTAGCATTGGAATAATGGACATATGTTATAGAATTAAGTAACAAAATTTTGACTGGATTTAAATCTTGCTCAGTTGAAAGATGGAACTCATACCTGGTACCATTAAGTGGGTTAAAAAAAAATTTCTGGATCACAGGCCCTAAAGGAAAACCTAATACTATTATTCTGGTAAATGGAAATAGTAATACATTGAACCCTAAAATAGAAAATAAACTAGACAGCTATATGAGGCTAGTGGTTACTGGATGTTGCAGTGAAGATCATTGTAGAAAATCTTAAAAGATAGTGAAGATCCAGTTGTCAGGGTTGGAAAGTATGAAATGACTATAAAGGTCCATAGAGACATAGAGTTATCTTAGTGATAATTTATATGAAAAACCTTTCTAAAAGTTCAACATTGTTTTGTTGCTAAGAATTATACTGCTTTATGAGCCACTCTCTAACTCTATGGAAAATTTTTTCAACAATAATATGTTAAATGTGTACTATCATAATACTCTCAGATTTTAACAAGTAAAATTGATCTTGTGAATTTGATACAAGTTCAGTGCACAGTACAACTTATCTCTAAACAATAAAATCATTGATCCTTTTTCTTCGTGTGTTATTTTATTTATTTATTTATTTATTTATTTATTTATTTATTTATTTATTTTGGCAGGCAAGGGTATTTGTGTACCACAATAAGTACATGGAGGTCAGAGGACAATTTGCTGGAGTCACTTTTCTCTTTCTATCATATGGATCCAGGGACTGAATTTAGGAGGTCCATATCACCTTTCATTAAGGAAACTTATCTTTTCAACAGATAGAGACCATTACAGAAAACCACAACCAACTGAGCATGGTGGCACAAAGCACTCAGGAGAGAGAGGCAGGCAGATCTCTCTAAGTTCAAGACCAGCCTGGTCAGCAAAGTGGGTTCCAGGACAGCCAGAGATATAACACAGAGAAATCCTCTCTTATAAAAACTGAAAAGAGAGAGAGAGAGAAATAAAGACAAAGAAAACCAAAACATATTAAAAATTCAAAGTTGGCGAGAAGGGAAAAGATTCAAAATTATGGAACCCAGTGGATACACAGACAAAACAACATCTGTACCTAAGTCTTGGTGGTTATTGTGAAAGAAGGGCTGGAAAGAATGTAAAAGCTGGAAGTGCAAGGAGTTTGTTGTAATATTGTGTCTCCTAAGATGGCAGAAGCTATACCTGTAAAGTCTCAACAAGATAACTTCCTAAACATGACCTAAAGAAGGGCAACACCAACAGATACAGTAGCGAGGAAGGGGAGAACGCTTAGGAGACCTCAACCCTACACAAAGATTACAGACAACTGTGGATGCTGAGAGCTGGAGAAGTGTCTTCCCTAGGGAAAAGCAAACTAATTAGTTATGTAATACGAAATGGCCAGTACTGAAAACATATTCACATATGCTACTTTATAAGGACTGAGCCACTACTATGTTTTTAAAAATGCCCTCCATCCTTTTTTAAAAATATTTTTTGTTGCAAGTCTTTGCAAGTCAATATCATCTGTGTGGTAAAATAAAGCTTATTATAAATTTTTATGTGTATTTAAATAAATAAAATAAAATACTTAGAGTCCTTTAATTAGAAGTGCAAGTATGAAAACATATTTAGATTTGCTTGGATTATGCTTATATATTTCTGCTGTAGATTGTATAGTCATTTATTTAGGAGGTCATTTACAGTCATTTATTTAGGAGATCTAACAGTATTTTTTTAATTTGTCAATTGTTTACAAAAAGCAAAGTAAATAGCCTATAACTAGGAATTTTATATTGATGACTTGATCAATACCCTTTGTTTTATCTGATATAGATGTAATCTAGCAACATATTTCTTAAGGTGCAACACATATTGGGCTTCATAGTACTAGCATGAATATTCATTAGCATCAGCACATTTTATTTCTGAAAGCATGCATGCACATATATACATATGTGTATATGTTTTCATTTTTTTGCTTTATTTTTGTTTGAAGTTTGTTGTTGTTTTTGCAGTTTGCAACCATGAGGATGAAAGAGCTCAATGGTTACTAGGCAAGTGTTTTATTGGAGAGTACTAGTCATGCTTTACACTACTCTTTCCGTGACCTTATCCTGTTCATTCTATTTTTGAAGGTAAAGCTCTAAAGCATATTATAATTCTTGATATACAATAATGCGTATCTTAAAGATAGTGAAATCTGAACTTGAGTAGAGCCCTCATTTTAATGAGAGTTGCTGAATCATGCTAATCAATTAATCAGCCAATCTAGAATTTACTGAGCAAATGAGCCCCAACCACATTGCTTAATATTTATGGTCCATTAACTGGGACCTGGTCAACAAGGCAATCAAATGCTTTACTACCATTTCCAATTAGGATAAGTAGAAGAATGGTAAATGATCTGCTGAGCATTTTTAGCAATATATGGTACTCTTGGGAAGTAAGTGAATTTTATATGATTTTCAGGCAGATAAAAGTTTTTGTACCATTTTCTAGAAAATAAAAATTTCTTGATAGTTTTTACATTCATAAATTTAATACTGTATGCATTTTGAACAATTATTCCAACTAATATCTGTGGTTTATGATTATCTATAAAAATGGGATATTATGATTATCATTGCTTCTTAGAAGAAAGAACAAGTCTATGCTATTATAAATAAATTGATCATTTTAAATAATTTGTTAAATTTTAAATAAGAAAAGTTACCTCTCAATTATTCTAATTAAAGGCTTGAACCTGGATCCCTTAACAAACTTAATACATCTTTGAAAAAAGTAATGTAAAGTGTATATTATATTCAATAACAAAAGTCCAAACATTTTAAATATATATTCTTAATTTAAGTAGAAAGGCATAACTTTCTCCTCTCCATTTTGCCCCTCTATCCCTTAGGTGTCCTCTGTGCATCTACTCCCATGTCCCCTTTCCCACTTTCAAGTTAATAGTCCCTTTTTATTGATTATATATATATATGTATATATATATATAGTTTTATATATGGAGTTTTTGTGTGCATACATGCACAAATATATAAATACTGCCTACTGAGTCCATTTTGTTGCTGTATGAAATGGTTTCTGGGATGGCCACTCTACTCTACACAAGCAAAAAGGATGCTCACTCAGAGACAGACTAATTCTTTTCCCAGCAGTCACTAGCTGTTTGTAGTTCTTTGCCCAGAGGTACCATCCCTGAAATTTCCCCCTGTGATATCACAGCTCCTGATTCAGTGAACACCATGGAAGAAAGACTTTAAGAGCCAGAATATCAGGAAATCTGCTGTAAAAAAGTCTTCACTAGAAATGATAGCCAGCATGGAACAATAGCAGTATCAACAAACTAAAAGTATTTACCATAACACTTCATAATTTATCATAATTTCAACCTAGAACAATTAAGTAAGGCACCAAATAAAGTATAAAATAATATATATATGTGTGTGTGTGTGTGTGTGTGTTCTAATTTGTCTTCAAAGATAGCATTGTATGATATGAAGTTATTAATACTATGCAAAGTAATACCACTACGTCTAATAAGTGAATTCAGTAAGATTATGACATACAAATTTACACTCAATAAACAATTCTAGTCGATATATTAATAATTAATATACTTAAAAATGATTATAAAAATTCTATTCCACATAAGCATCTAAGAGATACGTAATAATTCAGATTAAGCAAAATAAACAAGTATAACAAAATGAAATACTTCACCTTGAATGTATAAACTTTTTAGAAATAGTTTTTAAAAACCCAACTAAATGAAAAGACAACCTTTGTTTATAAATAAAAATTAGATATATATATTATTAAGTAGCAACTCCATAGCAAAAGGAGATAGGAACTAAAAATGAATAAAAGCTTATGTAAAACGCAATACAAATAGTCACTGATTACATGAAAAAATGTTCATTAACAGGGACATGCAGGAAAAGAGCATCAAAGGTGTAATGAAATTTATTTCTAGGGCAACAACAATACAAAAGCAATAAAATGAATGACAAGTATTGGTGATAACTTCTGTCTGAGTTTATGTTCTATTTCTGTGAAAAGACACCATGACTAAGGCAACTCTTATAAAAGGAAGCATTTAATTGGGGGCTTGCTTGCAGTTTCAGATGGTTAGTCTTTCATCATCGTGGCAGGAAGCGAACAGACTTGGCACTGAAGGAGTAGCTGACAGCTTTGCAGCCTGATCCACAGGGAGCAGAGAGAGAGAGAGAGTGAAATTGGACTTGGTAAGTGGGCTTTTACAAAAGGAGTCAACTTTAGAATGTTATTTATGTATTTATGTTGTCAATACAATTTAGAAGACTGCACACACGAAAATTATACATTATGGCTTTCTAATTTACTATTAGCCTTTGAATAAATGCTACCAAATATAATGAATTAATGGATGAACTTGGGAGGAATATCTGAAATTTCATCTTTTTAGCAGGGCAAGAAGTTAAAGCACTTCCAACATTGCACGAACCTGCTGTCATCAGGCTGGGCCAATGATCTTTTCAGAAATATTTATGCAACTTTCTTGTACTCTTAGAACTTTCGGTTAGTTTTCTCAGGATTGTTATGACAAAATCTTTTACAAGCTCTACAATGTTAAAGTTAATATCCATTATTATATTTCAAGACTTACTTGAAAACAAACTTTCAACTTTCAGGATCTCTTTCTCCACTTAGAGATTTCTGTTGTTTTTTTGTTTAATATAAATTTAATTTTAAACTTTCAAAACACAAACCCAGACGTTAGAGAATTATTTTTTAGCACAAGAGTTGTTAGGAGAAAGCTGTAACTCCAATCCATATCTTCCTAATACATACATCAGTCACCTGTTATAGCTGTCATCCTGGACCTCCTGGGATTATGAATTATAAGAAACATGCTAGTTGAAATAATTGTAGTAGAAAATTGCCGAACATTTACAATGGCTCATTTTTCATGCATTCTTTTCTTGTAGGATCTTATTGTACAATTTAGATATAGATTTTCATTGCTCATTTATGCACTTCACTCTTCAGAATGCCATATACATTTCATTTATTTACTTCTAGTAAATTAAATATGGTTCTGTCACAGCATGATTGTGGATGACAAATTCCCTGTATGTTAAAGAGAAAGTCAAACAGTGGAAATCAATTGTAGTATTTGTTAAATCATAAATCCTCAATAAGCTCTTAATAATGCCTCAACAGATTTTGTCAGTTTTAAAGGCAGAAGATCTCTCTCAAATTCATATTACTGAATATTTTCTCACAATTCTATCTGGTCCATCTTAGTTTTTATGACAATTTGAGTCATGTGCAACAAAGATATGATTTAGGACTTCTTCAGCTGCTTTGCTACTGTCTAGCAGAATACAACATCTGCTTAAGGAAATACTTTTAGTTATGTAAATAAACTATGCGCTAAAGTGCTATGTGATTACTTTTATATCACTGTCTTGACTACTTGTATTCTTATCCAACCCACTCCAATACCCCTACAAAATAGTCATGCACTTTAAGATATTATATCTTGCTGGGCGGTGGTGGCACATGCCTTTAATCCCAGCACTTGGGAGGCCGAGACAGGAGGATCTCTGTGAGTTAGAGGCCAGTCTGGTCTACAGAGCAAGATCCAGGACAGGTACCAAAACTCACAGAGAAACTCTGTCTCAAAAAACCAAAAAAAAAAAAAAAAGATGTTATATTTCTCTATGTAATATATTTTTTATCCTTTCAAGTTCAAATCACGGGTATGTATGTTTTTGCCTTCAAACTACTTCATACTAATAATACTTATATCCTGTACCAATATTTTGTGAATGTCTATCCCTACTAACTGGCCAAATAAGTTACATAATTTATGTTTTTTTTGCTATTGTTGTTGTTTTGCTTTATTACTTTAGAAGAGCATTTCATTGAACCCAGACACTGTTTTATCTACCTGAGCATTTCTCATGCCCAATGTAGAGATTGGTGAAAAGATATACTGTTGGTTAGTTTTATGTCAACTTGACACAAAATAGAGTATTTGGAAAGAGGGGCACACACTTTGGAAATGCCTCCAGAAGGTTATATGCAAATATGTTGGAGATTTTGCTGATTAATGATTAATGTAGGAGGTTTCTGCCTGTTGTGTGTAGTGCCAACCCTGGGAATGTGGTCTGGAGGAGGAAGAAAGTATTTGCGCAAATCATGAATAGCAAGTCAGTAAGCAGTGTCCTACCAAGCTGTAAGTCAATTTCTGCCCTGACTTCCTCAAGGAAGAGTATAACCTGAGTGTTGTAGACTGAAATAAACTCTTTCTTCTCCTTGTTTCTTTAAGTCATGGTGTTTGTTCACAACAATATAAACATAAGCAAGGCAGAAATGACAAATAAAAACTTTACAAATCAATCCAACATATTATGAAGCAAATATTATGTTCAGGAGGTAATGGTGATTTTATACATACATACCCAATGGCTATGTCATTTTTTATATGTAGAAACTTATAATAACTCAGTTATAGGAAGTGCTTCCCAGTGTTAACCATGAAAAATTATAACAAATCTTTTTTAATTATTTTTCATTTTTTTTCTTTTCTTTTTTTTTTCTCTGCTTTGTCCATATGTTTTGGGAGTGACAATGAGGACATGGCTGCTTTTCTTTTTTTTATTTTTTATCTTGCACCAATGCAACTAAAAATAAAAAAATTAAAATATCATTTGAATTCCTATATTTAAATAGTGAGTCCAACAAAGTTCTGACTTCATATATTTGTTCTCAACTGTCTTTAAACTCCTTTTTTGTTTTGGTGATTTATTTTGCTGTTAATTATATGCATGTCTGGGTCTGTGTAGGTCAGGGTTTTCCTGTCCTGGAGCCACTCTCAAATAATCACTCAGAGGCTTAATATTAATTACAAATGCTTGGCCAATACCTCAGTTGTTACTAGGTAATGCTAACATTTTTTTAAATTTTATTTTATACTTAATTTAATTTTATATATCAGCTATGGATTCCCCGTCCTCTGAGATACCATCTTACACCCGTCAGAATGACTAAGATCAAAAACACTGAAGACAGCTTATACTGAATTATTTTTTTCTTTTATTTTATGAGATTATAATATAATTACATGATTCCACATTCTATTTCTTCAAAATCCTCTCATATATCATCTCTTCTTGGTCTCTTTCAAATTTGTGTCCTTTTTTCATAAATTGTTGTTCCATATATATATATATATATATTTATATATATATATATATATAGAGAGAGAGAGTTTTCCTAATAAATCAATACCCCCCAAAATACAATTTAATAAATTTATGATAAATAAATTTACATTTGCTGAACTAGTTACAGGTGTCTAGGTACTGCTGAAGCATTGAAAAGTTAATGGATATTCATTGTCTATCATGGATAATTAATGGTATTAAAACTCCAGTGTACAAGAAATGTGCCAAGCCTTATGCTACATTTGAAAGTATTTTCCAAAGACTCAAATGGTCTACAAACAGATAATCATAACTGAATTCAGACTTATAATATACATTTCATTGGGTAAAAATAAATAAAGGAGATGTCTGTGCTATATTGTAAAGAAGAATTTAAATACATACACACACATACATACGGATGTAAGTATGTGTTTAATTTGGGGTATAAGTATGTGTTTAATTTGTAGTAAGAGTCATGTGCTTTATATGTCTACATATCCTCATTTGCATATTTATTACACAGTGCTCATCTGTTGGAAATTTGAAGTTTTTGAGTGGTTTTGTTTGTCTTATTTTTGGCTCTGTAAACCTTTATTATAGTTTAAAAGCAAATATTTAGAGCACACAAGGCATAAATCTGAAGAGCTCCCATGAAGAGGAGAAAAGGAGTTAAACAGTCATGGAGGTCAATTACATGTGAGCAGTCACCTACATGGCATAAAATAGAAAGGCACATAATAAGAAAAATCAAAGAATCAGAAAAAGCAAGCCTAGCCCCCAGACAGCACCTGAAAAGAAACAGAAAAAAAGAAAAGGGAAATGAATTGCAGTTTTCTGAGCAAGAACTCAGAAGGATCCCTTTTCTTTTGAGTTTCCTGTGATCTTTGTCTAGAGGTAGAATCCTGCGAAATTCCTCTCTTCCAAATTAACTTGTTAATTGACATTCCTATAGTTCTGGTCTTGTTTATGCAGCCATTTCTAGGAAAGGCTGTGAAACAGTAGAATTCTGGTTGTTCTGGCTCTTACATTTCTTCCATTCCCTCTTCTAGCATGTATCCTTAGTCAAAGATAAAGGAGCTTTGATGTATAAGTGTCTCTTGGTGCTAGACTCCCACAGTCAATTGATCCTTACATTGTGCCAGTTATAGTTTTATAAGATGGTCTCCATTTCCTTTAAAGAGAGACTTCTTTGATGAAGGATGGTAACTACTCTTTTCTGAGGGTATAAGGATAAGATTTAGAATGTAGTATAGTAAGTAATTATGCTGGGCTAGCTTTTCGAAATTCTTTACACTGATTTCCAGAAAGGCTGCACAGTTGCATAATATATGTTTACATTGTAAAGATGTGTCTTTGCCAAGGCACCTTCTGACTGGTTTAATAAAGATCTGAATGGCCAATACCTAGGCAAGAAGAGGTTAAGCGGGACTTCTGGAGGCAGAGAGCACTCTGGGAAGAAGAAAGGTGGAGCTGCCAGTCAGACACAAAGAGAATACAAGAGGTGCAAGATGGAAAAGCAGTAATATGACATGTGAGAACACAGATTAAAATATATTGGTTAATTTAAGGTATAAGAGCTAGTTGAGACAAGCCTATGCTAAAGGCCAAGCTTTCAAAATTAATAATATGTTTCTGGGTCATTGTTTGGGAACTGGCTGGTAAGACAGAGAAATACTTGTTACACTGACTGTACCAGTTTGCAATCCCAGCAACAGATAAGTGTTTCTCTTTTTCCACAACCTCTTCAGCATCTGTTGTCACTTGTTTTGATGATCTTAGCAGTTACAACTTGGTTGAGATGAAAATTCAAAGTTGTTTTAATTTGCATTTCCTAATAGCTAAGGATGATGAACACTTGTCAAGGTTCTTTTTAGCTATTTTTTTCTACTGAGAACTCTGTTTAGAGTCCTATACTATTTCCAAACTGGGTCATTGTTTCTTTGATTTTTTTTTTTTACAATTATTTGTTATTCTGCATATTAACCTACTCTCAGCTACATGGCTGGTAAAGATTATTTCCTATGGTATGGGCTTCCCCTTCATTTGCTTGATTGTTTCTTTAGTGATACACAAACTTTTTAATGCAGAAAAGGAGGATCATAAAATCACTTCAGTAATGACTGTACATTTGGGACATATGTTTATTAAAATTGATGTGATTTGTAAATAGCTCAAATGCCCATAACTGGAAAATGAAAAGATGAGTACTCTCATAAAAGTAGTTTTCTCTCTCTTTTTTTAAAAAGAATTCTTATAGGCCTGACATAGAGATGTATACTTTTAATGGGGGGCAGAATAAGACTAATCTTGGAGTTCAAGGCCATCCTGGTCCACAGAGCTAGTTTCAGGTCAGCCAAAGCTATATAGAGAAACTCTGTCTCAAAAAACCAAAACACCAACCAAACAAAAAGAATTAGTTTCTACTGTGGCTTCCCTCAATGATGGGTTGTTACTGGGATCTTGAAGCCAAGAAAATGTTTCCCTTCCCAAGTTGCTTTTGGTAGTTTGTGTCTCTCAGAGCAATAGAACACACAAGAGGACAAGGAATAAAGAAGAAAGTTAGCCTTGAGTGGCCTCTTCCTTTCTCAAAGAGGGAAACCATCTATGTGAAGAAGTTATGGGAATTACTGGAATCTGCTACTCTCTGTTTTTATAACCAAGTTCTTGGGCTCTTGAGATTCCTACTAGTCTTAAAATATTGAATTAGTTTTAAAAATTCAGGTGGTATAAATAATGTGTGCATGAATGCTGGTTCCAGTGAATATTTTCTGACATTTCTCTATGAGTTAATGAACCCTATTTAAAAAGTTAAAATCACTTCAAATAACTTTTAAAGCCTATTTTTTATTGATTATGCTCAAATACTTGTCAAATCTCTGGTATATTTAACTATCCAATTCCATGTTGCTTTTTACTAAGCCAAGGTATTAGTGACTAGTGAAAGCAAGGGACTGAGTCAGCTTTTGTGAGCTGCTAATGTAAGAGACACAATATTGTGGGCATCACTAGACTCTGTGAGGGATGCAGGTCTATTTGGTAACTTTATTAATCTCAGTGAGAAAACTTCTATTTTGATAGAAATATTAAATGAGTGTTATTACGGAGAGCCTCTCTCTCATCTACATGGTACATAGAGAAGAGCTGGGATTTTATTCTCAAATCCACTTAATATTAGACTCAGATTTACATAAATAGGTCATGTAATTTTGATAATGTCTCCTAACATTATTGCCATTGATGTAATCACAACAATGTTAAAATTTTAACACTATTACACATTTGAGAACATTGTATTTCAATAATAATTTCAACTTCTTAAAACAAATCCATGGGGGTGCATAAAGGCAGCTCCTATAAACTTGTCAAAAATTGAGAGTAAATTTGAAAATGTAATTTGCTTATTAGCTTTCTTAATAAAAAATATTACTGGATTATTCATATAAAGCTTCCATAGGGATAATGGTGTTTAAGTATATATTATAATTTGACATCCTTTCCATTGAATACATAATCAACAGTCAGGTATTTGTGAACACCATAAGCCAAAGCCACCACAAAATAAGTAAACCATTATTATAGTTAATTTTTAACAGTCAGTAGTGTTATCATTCTTTTACAAATGAAAAAGTTCAGAATAGCTGGGCGGTGGTGGTGCATGCCTTTAATCCTAGCACTCGGGAGGCAGAGGTAGGCGGATCTCTGTGAGTTCGAGGCCAGCCTGGGCTACCAAGTGAGTTCCAGGAAAGGCGCAAAGCTACACAGAGAAACCCTGTCTTGAAAAACCAAAAAAAAAAAAAAATTCAGAATAAGGAATATCAGTGCAGCTCTTACCTCACCCAGGTTTTATTTATTATAGTATGCAGTAAAGCTCCAAGATGGTATGGTTTCTAACTGCCAGTTTTGCTGTGGTGAACTGGCTATACAGAAGATCTTTTACCCTATCTTTTGGCCTGTCACCATGAGATAATACGTTAAAGCTTGCTGCATTTAAATAACAGTTCTCAGCATGTATGGACTCAGCTGTCAGGAAGATTCCCCTCAGTCAATGTCCAAGTCTACTTTTATCGGCTTTGTATTTCCCTGAAGAGAGACATTTGAAAAAGTAATCAGAGATCTTTAAGTATTCCCCATTTCAAAGTCAAGGGTATTCTGCTTAGGTGATCTGCAGAGATGCCCATGTCTTTCTCTCCTAATATTCCTTCTAGTTCTATAGTTCCAGATGTAGTATCATCTATTCATGTCTCAAGGTCTTGCTTGTGTGAGTCTTTTAGAATTTTCTGTTTGCTTTCCATCTTTTAGAATTTTCTGTTTGCTTTCCAACTTACTTCCTTTTTTGTTTTTGTTTTTTATTTAATTTAATTTTTTTCCATTTTACATACCAATCACAGTACCCCCTCCCTCCCCTCCTACCATTCCTCCCGAACTTCTTCCCCCTCCACTCCTCAGAGAGGGTAAAGCCTCCTTGGAGACTCAACAAAGTCTGGCATATCAAGTTGAGGCACCCCCCCCAGCCCCTCGGCCCCCTTCTGCCAACCCACTCCCCACCACCTCCACCACCCCCACCACTCGCTTCAAGGCTGAGTAAGCTAACCCACCATAGGGAACGGGCTCAGAAAAGTCAGGTCATGGACTAGGAATAAATCTTCGTCCCACTGTCAGGGGCCCCACAAACTGTCACCCACATTCAGAGGGCAGGTTCCCCAACTGTCAATCCAGAGTCCATGAGCTTCCACTAACTTGGGTCAGCTGTCTCTATGTGTTTCCCCTTCTTGATCCTGATCCCCCTTGCTCATAGAATCCCTCCTCCCTCTCTTTGACTGTACTGCAGGAGCTCAGCAATACTAACTTCTTTTTAATTCTCTAAATTACAAATCCATAAAGTCTCTGCTGACAAGCTCCAGTTCAGGTAGGAGCCACACTACACACCTCTCCAGGTAGGGAGCTACATTACACACCTCTTCAGGTAGGAGCTACACAATACACCTCTTCAGGAGGGAGCCACAATACATACCCCTCCTGCCTTGTTTTATCTTCTCAGCAGCCACCATTTCTCCCTGCTTGTTGTGGTTTTGTTCTCCTCTTCTAGTAAAGTTTGACCTTCTATACGCCAGTGTTTGGGTTACAAGCATATGTGTACATGTGTAACATTCATATGGATGCTGGGTATTCAGTCTCAAGTCCTGAGGCACATGTATGTGTTGTAAGTACTCCTCCCACTAAACCGTCTCCCCAGTCTCAAAAGACAAATGGTAGGGAGAAATTACTGTGAAGATTTTCTCTTTTATGGAAGAATATTCATGGTTCCGAGAGACAGACATTTATCAGACTGTTATTGCTCCAAGACCAAGGTTGGAAAAAGCACAGGGACAAATAGCCAAACGAATGGAAACACATGAACTATGAACCAATGGCTGAGGAGCCCCCAAATGGATCAGGCCCTCTGGATAAGTAAGTCAGTTGATTGGCTTGATCTGTTTGGGAGGCATCTAGGCGGTGGGACCAGGTCCTGTACTCAGTGCATGTTTGAAACCTGGGGCCTATACAGGGACACTTGGCTCGGCCTGGGAGGAGGGGACTGGACCTGCCTGGACTGAGTCTACCAGGTTGATCTCAGTCCTCGGGGGAGGCTTTGCCCTGGAGGAAGTGGGAATGGGGGGTAGGATGGGGGGGTGAGGGGAGAGAACCAAGGAATCCGTGGCTGATATGTAAAATTAAATTAAATTATAAAATAAAATAAAATAAATCATGAACAAAAGTAAAAAAATCATTCTTGACAGAAAAAACAACAAAAAGTTTGACCAAAATTAGTCTTGTTTGACTAATGATAGCATCTGTGAAAACTACTTAAGGTCTTTGAAAACTACTTAAGGTATTCGATCATGATTTTATCTTTCTAAAAAAAGATGAAGAAAAGAAAAAAAAAAACCTCCTGTGGAATTCCAAACACTTGTGATTATTCATGGCTTCTTTTATTTACTTTAGATGATGGATGACTATGTTTTAAACTCTTAAAAGAGAAAGTTTGCAAATATAAGGTTGGAGAGATGGCGCAGAGTTTAAGAGTCATGCTACTGTCACAGAGCTCTCAGCATTGATACCCAGCATCCACACGGTAGCTAACAGCCACCTGTGTCCTCAGTGTATGGGCATCTGACACAGTCATCTCTCACATGTACCAGCCACATTGCAGTACCTAGACACACACGCAAGGAAAACTTGTATATATCTATACATTTAAAATAATAAAAAGAAAATGTATGAATCTCTTTTTTTAAAGAGGCAAAAAGGCACTGAGATTTTTTCCCACCAGTTATTTTGAGGAGTTTAATTTTAAAATTCCCCAGAGAGCACTCAGACATTTATGTGATTTAATAGCTTGCATTAAGTCAAAGATACTTTACATTTATATTTTATAATGAACATTGCCATAATTATCCATTAGCACTTGAATAGATAATATCACTAAAAATATATTAATGTAACTCTTAATTAATCTGTATCCTTTTCTAAGGAAGTGCCTTTTGATGGGTGATAAATATAAAATTAACAATAATAAGATATCAAACAGAACTGTAGATCTTCCAAGGAGGAACAATTAGGATGCATGTGCCTTGAGCTTGTTGAGGGAACTCTCAGGCAAAGGAAAGACAAGGGCCATATTGAACCATTGTGGAGGGACAGAGCACAGAAGGATTAGTGGCCATCAATATGTTCAAGTTTCACATGGTTGCATCTCTCATTGTAGTTCTGGTGAGTACATGTACCACAATAATGAGGATTTAATTAAAAAAAACCAATAAATCCTGCAGGGGATCTGTAAACTGAAATTAAGTATAGAAAAAAATACAAAAGAGAAATAGTTTATTGTTAAATTATGTCTCCCAGCAGTGTATTAAGAGTCCAAATCCTCGACTCAGAAAAGCAAGACACTTTTAAAATACAATGGAAAATCAGAATAATAAATATTAGAATGAGCATGCACATTGATTTTTACAAAAAATAATAAAAATATGATTCTAATGATGAACATTTTTTACATTATATTTTTTGTACCAAATTATTTCAAACTACTTTTTGAACCTAAGCTATCAAAAGTCCTTAAGATGATAAAAATGACAT